>JAJMCO010000035.1:49288-79017 GCA_030573015.1 Metschnikowia peoriensis | reverse complement strand
GATTTTTGTTTCCCGATTTGTTTTTCAAAGTTATCAATTTCGAAATATGTTTGCGCCGAGCTAAAATTAACGACAAATGACGTGAGAACCAGACCTTCAAACGTTTGTAAACTTTAGCCGCCATTATTTTGACTCCACATAATTAAAAACCTTCCAAGTTATATAAATTACAAATTTTTTCGATAAAATTTAACAATTGGAAGCAATTGGAAGCATAATGGGGCCATTTTCGAAGAACCGCAAACTATTGCTCTCCCTTGAAGGGTGAATGCACGTGACTTGAAACTTGCAGCCATGGCGTAACCACCTCAGAAACATCCACTTTCACAATTTTTTCCTTTTTTTCTTTGGAAAAAATTCATCAGCCAATTGACTCAATTTGAATTTTCCCACCCCTATTCCATCCCCAAAAATCATTACCCGCCGGACGCACCCCTTGCATCTGTTCCCCACTTCCCCTTTACACTATTGGTTTCTTAATTTGGCTTTAAATCTTGAACGCGCGCGCGCTTACGTGTTCGTTGCGCACTCGCTTCCTCGCACTCGCACCACGACACGTATACCTTTAAGGCCAGGAAAGGCACCTGTTGTTTTTCTGACAACTGCACATTTTCGAACTCTCCCCTTTTTCCCACGAAAAATTGAAATTGCGAAAATGGCTAAGAAAACTGCCCTGAAAGCAGCTAAGCCCGCAGCCGTGCCAAAGGCCGCGTCGTCATCGGCTCCTGCTTCGGCGTCGTCATCGTCATTATTGGACGTGGACCCCGTGGCAGCCCCCGTTTTCCACGACGGGAAAAACCGCGCCTATCTTTCTACGGAAGTTCCCGTTTCAGTCACTGAAAGCCGCAGCATCTCTGCCCGTGAATGGCCGCTTTTGGCCGGGTTGCTTGCTGTTGGCGCATGGGTGCGCTTGCGTAACCTCGGCTCCCCCAATTCCGTTGTGTTTGACGAGGTCCACTTTGGTGGATTTTCCAAGAAGTATGTGTTGGGTAAGTTCTTCATGGACGTACACCCACCACTCGCCAAAATGCTTTTTGCCGCCGTCTCATCCTTGGGTGGTTACGATGGCGTGTTTGACTTTGCGGCCATTGGCGACGTGTATCCTGAAAACGTGCCTTATGTTTTGATGCGTTCGTTTGCTGCCTTGCTTGGCCTTGCCACTGTTTTCCTCTGCTACTTAACATTGCGTGCTTCAGGTGTGCGCCCCGTTGTCGCTTTAATCACCTCTGCTTGTCTTCTCTTGGAAAATTCGTTTGTCACTATCTCCAAATACATTTTGCTTGATTCGCCATTGATTTTCTTCATCGCATCTGCCATTTACGCGTTTAAGAGATTCGAGGTCCAACAACCTTTTTCTCTTGCATGGTACCGCTCGCTTCTTTCGTGCTCCATCTCCTTGGGATTGGCATTCTCCTCCAAATGGGTTGGTTTGTTCACAATTGTATGGGTTGGCATCTTATCGGCCGTGCACATGTGGTTTCTTATTGGTGACTTGCAAGTGAAGGCCCCTGCCGTGGTTAAGAACGCTGTTGCACGCGCCTCTTTCTTACTTGGAGTGCCTATGGTCTTGTACTTGGCCTTTTTCAGTGTCCACTTCAACATCTTGGCCAATGATGGTGAAGGATCTGCATTTATGACAAGCGCTTTTAGATCTGGCTTGGTCGGCGCCAATGTTCCTGGTTCCACTTCCGCCCCAGTTGGTTACGGTTCCGTCATCACTTTGCGCCACGTCAACACTAGAGGTGGGTACTTGCACTCGCACAAACACTATTATCCTGCTGGCTCCAAGCAGCAGCAAATCACCTTGTACCCCCACTTGGACTCAAACAATGATTGGTTGATTGAGCCATACAACGATTCTATCCCACAAGAGTTTGTCCCCATCAAAAACGGCGATAAGGTGAGATTGATTCACGTAAAGACTCGCTTGAGATTGCACTCGCACGATGAAAAGCCACCAGTGTCTGACCGTGACTGGCAGAAAGAGGTTTCGGGTTACGGATACGAGGGCTTCGAAGGTGATGCCAACGATGACTGGATTGTGGAGATTGTCAAGCACAAGACTCCAAAGGATGCTAGAGACGAGTTAAAAGCTATCGACTCTATTTTTAGATTGAGACACGCCATGTCCGGTCACTACTTGTTTTCGAGCAATGTCAAATTACCCGAAGAGTGGGGATTTGGTCAACAGGAAGTTACATCAGCGGGTCAGGGTTCGAGACCTTTGACTCATTGGTACATTGAAAGCAACAAAAATGTTAGATATAATGGTGACGAGGTGGCCGTGTACCCCAAATTGTCCTTTTTCCAGAAATTCCTTGAGTCGCATAAGGTCATGTGGAACATCAACAACGGTTTGACCTCGCACCACAACTGGCAGTCCGAACCTCATGAATGGCCAGCATTGTTACGTGGTATCAACTACTGGAGCAGAAACCACACTCAGGTTTACTTCATCGGTAACCCCATTGTATGGTGGACTGCATCTGCATGCTTGTTTGGTTTCATTGTTCACGTCGCCATAACCCTTTTAAAGTGGCAAGCTGGCTCGAACTTGAATCTCACAAAGGCCACCTTTAACTACAACTACCAGGCTTTCACCTACTTTGTTGGTTGGGCTGTTCACTACTTCCCCTTCTTTATCATGGGTAGACAACTTTTCTTGCATCACTACTTGCCAGCGCAATATTTCGCTATCTTGGGTCTTGGTCATTTCTTTGACCTTTTGGTAACCCTGACCCAAAAATACAGCAAGCCTGCCTACGGATTTTTGGTTGCTTTCTTGGCTGTGACCGCGGTTTCGTACAATATGTTATCCCCATTGATTTCTGGCTCACCATGGACTAAAGCCGAGTGTCTTAGCTCTAAGATCGTTTCTGGCTGGGACTACGACTGTAATAACTTTTTTGACAATCAGAAACAGTACCAAGCTTTCCTTGAGAGCTCTCAAACTGAAGCTGTTAAATCTACTACGTCTGCCGTTGTGGTGAACGAGGCAAAGGAGACCCCACAAGCTGTTGAATTCGAGCAAATGCAATTTGTACCCAGCCACGAGAACTTTGAGGAGCCTCCTCCAGCTGAAACGCATGCTGGTGAGTGGCCATTTGGTGACCAAGTCGTGCCTGAAGAGATTCCTCAAGGCGAACTCTATGACGAGGCCACCATTCAAAAGGAGGCTAGCGCGCCCCAGGATGTCGAGTTTGCCGAAACGGTCGACGAGCCAATTGAGGAGAAGTTTGAAGAGCACAAAGAGCCTATCGCTGAGAGAGTCCAAGAAGCTGTTCCAGTTGCTGAGCAGGTTGTTGAGCAGGTTGTTGAGCATGTTGTTGAGCATGTTGCTGAACCAGTTGCTGAACAGGTTGCGGAACCAATCGCTGAACCAATCGCTGAACCAGTCGCTGATCCAGCTGTCGAGCAAGTGGCCGAGCCTGAGATCCACGCTCAAGAAATTCTCGAGGAGAAGGTTGAGCAAATCGTGATCTAAGTTTCAATGACTCGCTCTCTACTGGATGACATAGAATTTTAGAGAAATATATAAAGCAAAATAAAAATAAAGGTATTTTCGTTTTAAGTTGTTGCAGCATGTATAATGTGGAATCGTGGTGTTGGCGATTCAGTAAGAAGGGTGCAATTGGTCCCATCGCAAAAAAGCATGGGGAACAAGATCCGGCAATAACCAAAAAAAAAAGAAATAAAAGACCTTCGAGAATGAATAAAAGAAGAAATCGAAGAAAGAAGAAATAAATGAAGAAATAGAAAAATATATATAAAAGAAAACCTTACCAATAAAAAAAAGAATTCTCGGGATTTAAATTTCAAAGCCCGGGCCTAAAACCGGCCGTCTCCTGTGTGTCACAGGTGTGGCACCATAATCCATCCATATCCAGAGATCTCACCCAACAAAGAACATCCTTCCACCAAGCATAGACCGAACTTTGAAATGCGCCAAACACATGAAATAGAATAAAGAGAGAGAGAAAAAAAAAAAAAAGAAAAGAAAAGAAAAACGCCACGCTTTGTTATTCACGTTTTTCGGAGAAAATAAGTTGCATCAGAATTCTCACTGTCTACATACATACACATAAAAAAAACACATAAAAGCAAACAAAAAGAAAAAAGAAAAACAAAAACAAGAAGAATACTGATAGACCATGTCTGAGTCGGAAAACACGTGCCGGATTTGCCGTGTTGAGGCGTCGGAAACACAACCATTAATTCACCCATGCAAATGCCGAGGCCTGATCAAATATATCCATCAAGAATGTCTTCTAGAATGGCTTGAACACTCGAATAATCGGGAAAAACGATGTGATATTTGTAATACACCGTACCGGTTTGTGACCCTTTATGATCCAAATATGCCGTCGCACATGCCGTTCACGGAAATCTTCCATAAACTTGTACTGCGGGGCCAAGAAACAATCATCAAAAATATTTCAGCAGTGTTGTATTTGGCATGCCTTGGCCAAATCCCTGTTTACTGGAAATTCGTTGGCAGATTATGTACATATGCCGTGGATGGCAAAATGCCGTCGCCCAGTTTTTCCTTGTTTCATGTGATGGCATATGGTGCATATTCAAGAACAAGAAACGGCCATCTTTTTCTGAGTGCAGAGGCCACGCCGGCCGAATTGTGGGCCACGTTTTTCTTCAACACTTACTTGAGTGGATTAGTCCAGGTCGTGGCGTTTGTATTTGTAATTTTCGTGATTTTCATCGAACACGAATGGGTGGTGCGTGAAGAAGGCTATACGAAACTGCTTTTGCGTCAGATTGGCAAGGAGCCAAAGACAAAATTGGCCGACTTGCTTGGCCAGATCATCCAGTCCCGTGCATCTGCCGACGACAATACGAATCTGGAGTCAAATGCCGAAGCAAATGCCGAAGCAAATGCCGATGCTGCGAGAGTTAGACATACTATGGCTCTCCGTGCCTTAGAATATATCCAGCAGGATGCACAGGGACCAGCGCCGGGAAACAATTTACGCGAGGCGTTGAACAATGGCCAGCTAGATGAGTTTTTCCAGGGGCTTTTGGAGAATGAAAATGAGCATCCTACAGAACAACAGCCAACGCTTAATAATACCCCCGAAGCAGCGGGAAATTTCTATGAAGGGCGACCAAACCACCCTGTATACGAAGGAATAGCAGCAGCGGCGGCAGCAGCAGATGAAGAAAGTGATGGCGAAGATCTTGAATCAATAGGCGTAAACCATAATATTGCTGATATGATGAATGAACCGGGAAATGCCCCACTTCAAGAGCCAGCGCCAGCACAAGCACAAGCACAAGCAAACCCAGTCAATGCTCTTAATAATGATTTCGAGGACGAAACACCGGAGGAGCTCGAGCGGCGCCGTAACATTGCAGAAGATGAAATGGCTGTGGCAGAGGCTGCTAATAATAACGGGAACATTTTTGAGGTTTTGGGGCTTCGGCTCCAGATCTCCACGCCCATCCAATTGACGTTTTTGCTCGATGCGGCTGCACTTCTTGTGCTATTTGTCGTATACTTTCTTCCGCATATTCTCGGCAGCTTTATGGCGCTAGTGTTTCTGTATGTGTTGGTTGGCATTAATGGTGTTTTCGTTACACCTTTGCTCAAATTCGTGCCAGTTTCAAAAACACAGGTATTTGCAAATTATGTTTTAACGCTGCCAATCTGGAACCACCCTTATTCGGTGCTGGCAAGAACAATTATCTTGCAACAATTTATTAGGCCAGTGGTTCAGGTATTCAAAGATGTAACTGCACTTCAACACCCCGAGCCTCCCAGTTACGTGGCCCGCTTTGTGTTTCTTACTATCGGCTATCTTTTTGTGTGTTTCGCCATCCACCAGTTAATGGCTGCATTAGCACTTGGCGGGAAACCTATTTTGGGCTCTGCACGCAGAGTGTATAAGGTTCTTTTCCAATTGACGGCCACTTCAAAGGTATTTGCCATATTTGCCATTGAAATTGTGCTTTTCCCTGTTTATTGCGGTTGGCTTGTGGATTTCTGCCTTACCCCGCTTTTCGTTTCTCGTCTTACTGAAGCTCTGGACTCTGGCACAATCTACCACCTCTTTTTCACATCTGCATACCTGCTCACGCGTCATTTCCTCTTCAAATTCGCCTTGTATTGGATGTGGGGAACGGCTTACATGTTTTGCGTGGCCTTGTTTGTCAGCATGACCAGAAGCCACATTTTGCGTCCCGGTGTGCTCTACTTTATCAAAAGCCCCGAGGACCCCAATGCTAGACTTATCCACGATGCGATTGTTAAACCGTTCTTTCTCCAAATGCTGCGCATTTTGTTGAGTGCTAAAGTATATAGTGCATTTGTGGTGTTTGGAATTGGTATAGTTACCTGGGGAATCCGCTTCTTGGTTAATCCTCCAGGAGAGATTAAGGGAGCGTTGCTTCCAATCAGGCAATTTTCGATTTTCTCATACCAATTGGCCTTTATCACCGGCATCATTCTTTTCAAATGTGAGCCTGTTCTCACAAAGTATTGCCGTTTGTTTTGGAAAAGATCTTTTGCCGTGTTGTGCCACAAGCTTCGTTTATCTCACTTCATTCTTGGATCACCAGTTCCTCAAGAAAGAGGATACGTTGTTTACAGAAACATTTTTGATAGTCTTCTCCTGCTTGGTACACCCGACTACACAAAACCCGTCAGTTGCTCGGAAGCCAAGGAAATCTTTAAGAACGATGCTTCTGTCTCCGCGTGTTTTGTGCCAAATGGATCTTACGTGCGTGCTCCCAGCAGCGACGATAATTCTCGCAAATTTTTGAGGGAATTATTTGTTCCTGTCACCAAGTCAGACCAGCTTCTTTCTCCTATTGCTGATACTGAAGACGATGATGATACGGATTGGTGGGATGCAGATGTGGTATGCGAGGATTCGTATGCTGTGGTGTACATCCCACCGAACATAAGACAAAGATGTCTCGTGTTAGTGTGCATGGTTTCCGTTTTCGGAGCACTTTTGTTTGTTGTTCCGCTGCTTTTGGCTGTCATAATTGGTAGACCTATTTTTAGGGCATGGGTGATTGTTGCTGAATTTATATCCACCAAAATTGGTCTCGACTTGAAGCTCTCATCGAGCTACGACTGGTCATTAGCTGATATTGACTCGATTTGTATTGGTCTTTTGGTGCAACTTATTGGCCTCTTGGTATTGGATTCAAGTCCCGATGGTTCTTCAATGATGAACTTTGCTGCGGAACAGAGAAGAAGATTTGTAGCGCCAGCAATGAATGCCAGGGGCTTTTTCGCAAGGTTCGTATTGTGGTTGGGCCAAAAATTTTTACAGGTTTGGTTTACTTGTGAGGTACACATTTCCTACATTGCTCATATTGAGGCGTATATGTTTGGCACTTCTTGCATTAAACCGGATGGAACACACTGGAACTTATCTTTCACGTGGCCTGGCTTTATCATGCATTCTGCAATGAGTTTCTTGACTATTCGTCCTATTATCACAACACTGTATTTAGGAATGCCCGAGATGGACAACATTGGAAAGTGGGCCAAGAGGACCGGAGTTTTCCAGCTTCTGATTGGTATGGCAATCATATTGGTTCACAAATTATACCAGAAAGTGTACGGCGAGTCCATCGATGACTCCGCAATGTACGCATGCTTTGCTGTTGTCGGATTGATTGTTTTCTCTAGAGCAACTTCAAGTGCCCGCAACATTATTAACGGTATCAATGAACAGATTAAGAAGGAGAAGTATGTCAGGGGCACGGCCGTGCAAAACATCGATGTGGCAGACGATTAATGTATATAGCACTGGTAATACAGTTGAAGAAGAAGACAAAACTTCTCTCCACTTTAAGATCAATCGCTTTCGTTCGAATGTTCGGCAGCAGCCAGCTCTGATTTCTTTTTGCGAGCCTTGTCCTTCTTCTTTGACTTTTTCTGGGGCCGTGAAGCCTCTTCATCTTCGTCTTCATCATCATCACTAAAGTAAACCTTTTCGTTGACATTATTTGTATCGTAAAGCTTCTTTGCCTTTTCGATTTTCGCAAGTTGTTCGCGTATATAGTTCATTCTTCCGAGTTTCAGAGGATCGTTTCTGAGCGCAAATGGCACATCATCCACCTTGATACGCGTGCGTCCATGCAGCCGGGCAAATTGCAACGATTCATGGGAGAGATCTGTGAGAAATTCCACAAGACAATCTTCTAGGCAATTGACGGTGGAATCAAGTGATACAGGACCATCGCCCATACTATATAAAAGGGTCTCGATATCTTTAGTAAAGAGCCGAGGCCTTCTGCGTCTGCGTGCAGGTGGTGTAGGAATAGTACGATAGGGGTACATTTTGAAGTATGAGTATTGTTATAACTTTATTCCCCTTCCCTTTCTGTTTGAAGATTTCAAAGCTGGCCTCAGAAATATTTTGGATGAAAGACGAAAGACGTGGAGGTGCGGCGAGGGCAACAAACACCCGTACATCCTCGATAGATTTAGTGAGGGGTTCACTAATTTGTTGTATTATTCCTTTTAGAGGTTCGAGTTTTCAGATTCAGAGTTTAGAGTCAATTTGAAAATCTAATCTTTTGTTTTCTGTCTTGTGAAATCTCGTAGTTAAAGATCGTTTTCTTTTTTCTAACCAAGTGCACTGGAAATCACGTGCTGAAGGACTCCCGCTGGTGGATCCGGAAGAATACTAAGCTGTAAATTTCCCGATTTCCACGACTTGATTTTTTGTTGAAGAATACCCTGTTTCAATTGAGGGCCATTAATTTGTACTAGGTAGTTTTCGGCCTCAAATTGTGAGGCAATTTCGGCCTGATGCCCATCCATTAATGCGTCATTAGTTACCACAATCAATGGTTTATGGAGTCGAAGAGTGTCTAAGATCGAACCAGTGCCAGCGTGAGAAACAACAAGATCAGATGCCGAGATGTAAGCGCCGATATCGTGGGAAAACCCAAAGACCTGAAACGTAAGTTGCTTATTGCGGAAAATAGTGACGGATTTATCGTTAAATTCGTTAGCGATTTCAAACCCAAAGTGCTCGATCACGCATCTGTCTGCAAGTAATTTGCTGAAATATTCTTTACTGCTATTAACTCCAGTCTTAGCATCAATTTCGTTTCCATATTGGAGAGATACTGTAGAAAACCCGGTTTCGACAAGAAACTCGAGGAAAGATGGGCGAGTTACTTCATCAACAAGCGCCTTGAATGTGACAGTAGCACCGGTGGTGAAAAGAATTGACATTTTCTCGAATTGAGCGGTCCAAGTTTTGTTATGAATAGAGGCAAATTCGAAATGTTTTTATATTACCAAAACGTAGTGTTTGATATCAGAGCTTGTGGATTTTTAGTGCTGGTGCGAGCACTTGGCGGGTCACGTGATGTCAGAGCCTCTCAGAGGTAAGAAAAAGACAAAAAAGAAAATCTGGGGCCTACCAGTGGACACTAATTTTCCAGAAGACTCGGACAGAGGAGAAAACCGATATTTTTGAAGTGGCGGGCGATGGTTTAATAAAGAAATACACGAATAAGTGATAGATCACTTCGAGGGTTTATATAAACTAGCCATAATGAGAGCCTTATAAGGATTTTTTTTTTTCTCTTAAATACTTCAAAGTAATTAACACACCATCATGCCTTGACATAAAGATCGGTCCAAATAAAAGAGAGAAAGAGATCATCCGCCCTAAATTAGAAACAGTTCCAGACACACTAAAAGTCTAAGAAAAAAAAAATGTGAGAAAATAGTGAGAGTCGGTCGCATTCACGAGAATCGGGCATGTTTCCCATTTGGGGCGAATCTCGTTTTTTCTGTTATTCAATTTATTTGCGTTTGTATATAATAATTATAAGGCAAAAGGAGCTCTAAAAATAAAAGAAGAAAATAGCAAAACTGACAAAAATCTAAACGTACCACGTGTTACTATACTAGAAATTCCCCGTCGAAACTCTGTCTCTGTGCCTGGGCTTAACCATCAACACAGCCCCGAAAACGCTCAAAGGTGCGCAACCATGTAGCCACGCGGCTCCATAATTCAGGGCGAGGGCCAAATCTGCAAGGCCAGTGATGAAAATTCAAAGTATCGGCCCCAGAATTCGAAGTTTCGGGGCTGAAAATCGCTTTAATCCGTGGAGATGAAAATATTTCTAAAGAGGTGTATATTGCTATAATGTAGCGCATATCTTATATTGTATTTTCTACTTTTAAGTCAACTCGAGAAAGCACGTTTTCTTCTTTTTTCTGTTCCAACACCGGGTTTATTTGCTTTTGGTTTGAAGACTCCGAGGGCAAAAAATAGAAACTTGACCCGAATTTTTTCCAACCACCTCAAGAGCTCAAAACCAGGGATTTTTCGTTTTAAAAATTAAAATGGTAAAAGCTGTTGCAAAGGGAATTTTGGGAAACTACCAATGAAAAGCTAAAATTGAACATTTGACTTTCTTAGATCTCAGAAAAGCCACATCTTCGCAGTACAATTATGAGAGACGCATCTTTAATTAAATTAATGAGAAAATCAGAACAAAAAACAAACCAAATGATGGAGAAAACGAATAATAATTAGATTAGGAAAAAAGTGAAGAAATTTGACAACAGTGCTCAAAGCTGGTGGATCGCCAAATCGCAGGCCGCTTGATTATGTGGCCATGCTTATTCTGATTATTGTTTGGGCAAATGTGTACATGCCACGAAACTAATCAGTGACAAAGAAAACGCGGGTCCTGCCGAAACAAAGGGGATTCTCCAAAACGGTGATTATTCACGGGGGAACCAAATCGGTTTTGAAGATTTCCCTTGTTCGGTCTAATCAAAAAAAGGAATAAAAAAAAAAAAAAACAGACCTCCTAGTGTTAAAAGCAATTCAACATAATTATAAAAGAAATAAACGTAAAAGTAAGCAACGCGGACGCACGGCACTTTGCCCGAATTGCCGATCAGCCGAGAATTGCGCTAATTTTTTTTTTTTTTATTTTCATGATTTCGTAACAACGAGTGACCCTTTACGAACGCGTGAGCTGGCCTGCGTGGCGGCTGCGTGGTCACTTATGTGGAAGCCGGAACTGCATGCGACCGGCGTCCGAGCCTGGGGAAACCTGGCCAGTTTGCGGAGGGGGATTTTCGAGACTTAGCGAGGATTTTTTCCCGGGTAAATCTGCCTTTATTTAGATCAGGGTAAAAGTGTTGGATTTTTTTTTTTGTTTTTCTTCAAATGATACAAGTTTTTCATGGCTGTGGTAGCCAAGAAATTCCGGTCTAGCTCACACATTCTACCTCAAACCTGAGACAAGCCAGATTAAAAGTTGGGCAATTGAAGGCGGGCTTGCGCATAAGAGGCACCCCCAGGATTCCATGCAGGAAATCGTCCAAATAAATTAAAACCAAAAAAAAAAAAAAAAGTAATTCTATTTTTAAAAGTGCAGGACGCTAAAAAATTGAAGCTAAAACGTGACCAGTTGGCTATTCCTTTGGGGATTTTCTCTTTCTAACTTCCCCCTTCTACTAACTTTCATCCTTTGTATTGCAAAGATCCAAAACTTTGGTTGTTTTCTGAAACTCTTGTCTCGGTTTTTAAGAGAGATTCAATTCAGGAACCTGGGACTAGACGCTGTGTGCAGTAAATGGTGACGCGCTCTCCCAAAGCTTGTGCAGATTGCGCGGGAGTGCATACCTTAGCACACAGGATACTTTTTTTTTTTTTTTTTTTGTTTAATATTTTCCCCGGACTCAACGCCCGCGCCTTTTTAGTAATATATCTCCATCGCCCATTAACTTCGTATTCCAGAATACACCTTTTAACAAATAGACGGGAAGTATCGGGATTTAGTGTTCCTGCGTTTTCTTCCGATAAGTTGATCATACCATCCACCGAATTTAAGTGCAAATTCCAACCGCAACGTTTTTTGTTTGTGTTTTTTTTTCTTTCTCCAGTTTTATCGGCCCTGACCAGTTTCCTTGTCTTTTCTTTTTCTCGGGATTCCAGCCGTCAACCCGAGCCCAGAATTTTTGGACAACGCTTTTTTTTTTTTTGAAACCAGGTGACGTTTTACTCAAGTTATAAGTGAAAGTTTTTTCTCTTTTCTGTTTTTTGAGAGATAAAAGTTGGAACAGAATCGATAGCAATTCAACAGGTCGTGTTGTCAACAAAATCGGGTTCAGTCCTAAATAAACGAAGCACTCTCTGGGGTAATTTTGAGCCAAGCTTAGTGGAATTAGTTTTTTTAAAAGAAACACACAAACTCTTTGTTAGCCGCCGTCACACAAAAAAAAAGACCCCCGCCTTGTTTACAAAAACACAAACACAAAAAGAAAAATAAAAGAACAAAAAATAAAAGCATGACTGCCACATCGTCACCGGAAGAAGCGAGACGCGGGTCGGAAGCTTTGGTCGGCATGAGGGAACCCATTCCCAAGAAATCTGTACAAATCCGAACAGATAAACCTCGCCCGCACATGTGTGCCATTTGCACGCGTGGATTTGCTAGGCTCGAGCACTTGAAGCGTCACGAACGAGCACACACAAACGAAAAACCGTATCAATGTGCGGCTTGTGGCCGATGTTTTGCACGTCGAGACTTGGTGCTTCGCCACCAGCAAAAGCTCCACCTGAACATTTTTCTGGTGGCCCGCCGCGGCCTGTTACCGGCGCTGCTCGGACAAACGGCCGATTCCGAGGCTGTTACTGTAGATAAATCTGCTCCTGAAAGCGTGATTATTCTTCGTAATAATACCAGTGCTAAGGCTCCCCTCCCCGATCTGCTGATGTTCAGGGCAATCCACGGACTTCAATATCTGGATCTGACCGGCCTGTCGCCTGCACACGACTCGCCTCATACGGTCTCAATGCATACTTCTGGCCAGCAGCAACCACATGATTATAATGCCAATTCTAATGCTAATGTCAATAACAATGCCAATGTTAATAATGCAGCAGCACGTGGAGTGCCTCAGCCCGCATATGCACAGTTTAGGCAACATGGCGTGATTCCTTCACCAAATACGAACTCATATCATAATACGCCGTCTCTTCCAGGCACTGCACATGGTACGAACCTGAGTTTTTCAGATTTAGAGATGTTGCAGAGCCATAACATTAATGTCACGGATTATACACAGCAACCGTCGCCATTGACCGGAGACTCGCCTGATTTGAAAGATAAACAGAAGCTGTTGAAGGAAAAGGCTCGTCAGGATTTCTTGAATGATCAGTTAGAGTTTAAGAGTTCGCTCGACCTTAAAAACTTTGTTGGTTTTGGTAAACAAAACCACGGCCAGAATCCAAGACACGCCTCGTTCTCTGCAGTTTCCGGGCTTTCATATACAAATCTCCAGGATGCATTGGCTATTAAGACAAACCAGATGCCTCAGGGACCTCAACAAGTTGGATTTGCTTCGCCACAATTAACCGCCACAGATCTCGATTATGCGCCACTGCTGGGGCAAGATTTCCATGGTGATTTGGACTGGTACAGTCTCAATTTCAATGAGCCTCAACGGCCACAGCTGCAACCAAATGCTCTGGAGAATCATGCGTCTCAGGACCCAGTTTTTGGCAAGACGAAAGCCGGGGCCGGTTTCAAAATGAGTCTCAACACGATTCCTTCCGAATCTCAGATTGCCGGTGCTTTTCTTGCTGAAAATGCCCAGAATCAAGTCATTGCCAGCCACCAATTCCAAAATCCTGAGCATCCGCATCATATCCCAGGAACCACACCAATGGATTTTGGGTTTTCTTTAGGCGATGATCCTCTTCAAGTTAGCGATTCTCCTAAAATGCCGTATGGCACGGGTTTCGCCCAGCTCACGCAGGATATGGCATATTTGCAACAAGAAGATTCAGTAAGACAGCAGCCAACTCCTCATGGATCTACCAGCAGGCCAAATTCCAGAGTTGGTGGTGATGCATCAGATGATTCGCAAGATGCTAAGCGCCGGAAATTGGGGTTTGTTAATGATATCGATGATCTCTCATGGATTGAGCAGTTTAAAGGCATTCCTTTACCGAACGACCTCCCACTTGCATCAACAGATACTGGTTTTGTTGGCATGCCGTTTGTAAAAGACGAGTTTCAAAGTGATGAGGTGTTCTCGCTTTTCAAGTTGAAGCAAGACGATTTGGTGAGACAGAAAAGTTTAGTTGATGTAAGGGCCATGAGACGTTCGCCTGAGCATGACTTAAGACTGCTGAGTCTGAATTCACGCAGAAGTTCTCGTGCACGCTTTACTATTGGGGATTCTAGCGAAATCATCACCGATGAATTGAGATCCAAAATCATTGAGACAAGCAATGTGGCCGATGAACATTTCCCACCAAAAGAAGATTTGAATGCGTACATGAAACTTTACGGTGAAGAGTTCAACACCTACTTCCTGTTTATTCATTTGCCTACGTTGCAAAGTCCAATGGTGGACAACTTTGAGAACATTCCTATGATATTAGCCATGTGTTCCATTGGAGCTCTTTATTCGTACCATGACTCAAACACGCTTCTTCTTTTCAATTTGTCAAAATACCACATCCACAAGTTTTTCGAGAACGAAGTGACGCCAAACAAATTGCAGTTGAAAAAAGTGCCGATCATGGCGCACCAATGTCTTGTGCTCCATATCTTCATTTCGATGTTTCTTAATGAACCAAATATGGTGGAAATAACAGCAAGACAGATGAGCTCTATGGTGGGGTTGATTCGCTCGACAAACTTCCATCGTCCGCTTGAACAATTTTTGGCACCTCCACCTGGCATTTCCAATCCTAATGATCAAGGGAATTTGCAGAATAATTTTGGGTACTTTATCATGGCACAAACAAGAATCCGGACGATTCTCACATTTTATCAGCTTGAGGTGATTCGCAGCATTTTGCTTGGCTGTCCTATTCCAATGGCTGGAGCGGAGGTTAAAAGTGGTATTCATTGTACTGACGAGGCTTTGTGGAAAGCTGAAAATTCTTCAGAATGGTATGCCACTTTTTGTCAATTGAGAGAAAAGAACATTGTAACTGTCAGCAATAATCAAAGTCTTTTGGATTTGGCCGAGCAATTGAATGGGCCTACTGTTTCTGAAAACAAAACCACTTTCGATAAGGCATTGACTCTTCTTATGTACGTGCATGAGCAAATCCTGACCAGCTATGCCAAGACTGCTGGCAGCTTTGATCCTTTCACTTGGAGAGTGGAGTCTCGGCCTCAGCTTGAATATATGATCAACTCGTGGGAAGAATATTTTGTGAAAAACGGAGGTTCTGCAATCATCAACAACCAGAACGAGGCAGTGTTCAACAAAAACTCCGACCTCAAGTTGATTTTGCCATTGCTGTTGCTCGCCAAAATCCGGCTCAGCGTCAACTTTTCGCCAGTAACGGCCACAGTGCTTAATCGAGACTGGAGCGGCATGACTCATTTCCTCAAGACGCTTGAAGACGATGTGGATGGTTTGAAGGAGGCGTCTAAATATGCATTGGATACACTTGATTTATGGATCCACAATATTTCTGTGGTGAATGATGCCAAACAAACCTCAGTCAGAACGCCAGTATTTTTCTTGACTGCAGTGTTCATTTCGGTGATGATCTTGGGAAAGACTCTTGATCTTATTGAGAATGGCAAGTCGCTTAGTGTTACAGAACGGGCGTTCTGGCTTAAATGCGAAGAAGCACTTCGAAGCATTGAAACCACGCTTAGCTCGCATGACCATACATCTTATTCCGAGTACTTGAACCAACAATCAGGCGGGGTGTTTGACTTCACTCAAAGCCAAGAGTTTAAGAAGAATGTGAGAGCAGTGTTGCACGAGAAACCGGCGAAGGTGAAGCTGGTGAAGAAATGCAGGCTTCTGACGTATTCGCTCGGGCTAGGTGTACGTATTTTGGCCGATGCTCCACTCTGGCCCCTTGCAATGAGATTTGCCGAGGCCTTGAAGCATATGGCCACGGATATCAGCGGTCGGGCGTGATGTGATCTCAAATGGCGGCCTCATTAGATTGAATGAGGTCTAGCCTAGGCCTTGAAAGCTGTCAGTAATGCTGTGAATGAATGAGACGGAATATCTTTTTTACGCTGGATGTGAAGAAATATACCAGAAACGAAGAAGGAGAGCAAAAAGAAGAGAGGATATCAAAAAGAAGAGAGGGTATCAATCAGAACTATATCTATATTTACTGTTATTTATTTTACACCCGTATACATTATATACTGGAAAAAAAAAAGCTTATTTATTCAACACAAATTGTTAAGTGATTCTCAATACTTCACAATCGTTATAACGATATGCAGCTGATGAGGCACATCACGATCGCGGTGCGCGAAGGCCTAAAACGAAAAAAAAAAAAGAAATCAAAGCGCAAAAAAAAAAAAAAAAAAAAAAAAAAAAAAGAAATAAGAGAAACTCACGAGTTATTATCTTGTTCAATCTAAAGTGACGTTACTCAAATCTTTTTTCCGCAAAACCCCCGTGCCTGTTATGACAGCCACCAAACTTGCAGGACGTGATCTTTACAATGCCATCGGAAAACCAAAAACAATTGTGGCCCCGATGGTAGACCAGCTGGAACTTGCATGGCGCATCTTATCTAAACGATATGGGGCCGAACTTTGTTATACGCCCATGTTCCATGCCCGGCTTTTCGCCACGGAGGAGAAATATCGTAAAAAAATGTGGTCGGAAATGGACGGCGACCGGGATCTGGACCGGCCGTTAATTGTGCAATTCTGTGCCAATGACCCCGATTATTTATTACAGGCTGCCAGACATGTAGAGGATAAGTGCGATGCAGTGGACTTAAACTTGGGATGTCCTCAGGGAATTGCACGCAAGGGAAAATTCGGGGCTTTTTTGATGGACGACTGGGATCTTGTGTACAAATTGATTCGCAAACTTCACGATAATTTGAAATGTCCCGTGACGGCAAAAATCCGTGTCTATGATGACTGGGAGAAATCCTTGCAGTACGCCAAAATGGTGCTTAGTGCCGGGGCCCAATTCATCACAATTCATGGTCGAACTCGTGAAATGAAAGGCCAGGCCACGGGGCTTGCCAACTGGAAAATCTTGCGTTATTTGCGTGATAATTTGCCACAAGACCAGGTGTTTTTCGCCAACGGTAACATTCTTTACCCTTCGGATTTGGCCAGATGCACGGAAGAAGTGCAATGTGATGCCGTCATGTCTGCTGAGGGCAATTTATATAACCCGGGCGTGTTCTGGACGAAAAATAACGACCCAGAGAAGCAGTTTGCTCGTGTCGATAAGATGCTTCGGGAGTACTTTGAGATTGTCAAGACCTGTCCTGGAGAAGCGTCTCGTGTGGCGATGAAAGCCCACTTTTTCAAGCTTCTCCATGCTTTCCTCCGCGTGCACACCGACCTTCGTCCTCTCATTGGACTGACCAGTGTCCATGCCGATTTCGAAGTGTGGGAATCGATTGTGCAAAAAGTAGAGCTGCTTGTGGCCGAAATCTATGCGAAACCCGATATTGCCGAGCTCGATGTGATTACTGAAAGCGAGCTTCAACCCTGGGGTGGTAGGTATAAAAACGTGCCTTACTGGCGTTGTCAACCTTATTTCCGGGTGGTGAATGGTGAAAAACAGAATGCACGTACCCTTAAAGTGGCCGCTAGTGACGAGGTATCGGTGAATACTGGAGGAGAGTCTTTGGCTCAAACTGAGGATAACAAGAAACGGTCTGCAGAAGAGGATGTGACGGTTGAGGCAAAGCGGACGAAGGAAGAGGAAAGTGCTTCCGTTTAGAGACAAGCACTGGCATGCATTTACATTTATTTATCAGGGGATTACATAGAATTTTCAAATACACATAGAGAACGGAGGAATAACCCGGTCTCATCTTTTTTGTTGAGATTGTGTGATTGTCGCCTTGTTACATGAGGTTGTAGCTCAAATATATTGCGTGATATTTGATGTTCGTTTAGTGAAAGAAAGATTGGTAAATATGTGCAAGATAATAGGCGTGGTTTCTAACTAGACCTAGTAATTGCCCACTGTTTTGTTTTAGGGTTCTTAATGAAAGTGAAGTATCTGTGTTTGACGAAATTAATAATGCAGTTCATGCATAAGATCAAACCGCAAAGACTGCCTTGCCTTGTGATAAAAATAGATTGCGTGTTTTTAATAGCGTATTAGTAGAACAAAGAGGCTATTCTTTTAAATTTAGTCTCTTTAATATATCACTCATTTAACTTTATTAGTTAGAGGCTAACAAAGGATTCAACTACCTTTTTTTGTGTCCTTTATTAGCTGATAGGTGCCTTTATCTAGACCGTGGGTTTTCCTCCATTTATTAAAACAAGGAATGAGGCGATGAACTGTGACTTATTTCTTACTTCTTCTGTCAGAAAAAAAATCATTTGTAAGCGAAAACTGTACGAAGTTTTTTCCCTATCATTGAAACAATGGATTACTCATAGACCCCCTTAAGTCTGAACAATAGGATTTTTGGAATCTATTGTTCTTATAGAGTTTCCCAAATATGTATAGATCATTTTCAATTACATAACACCTATCATCTCAAGCAGTGTTTTGAATGGAAATAAAATCAAGCATGATTTTCCCAGCCATACGAACCAACAAATGAAAGAATTTCCAGGATTGGTTGGCCATAGAAAGACTCCAGCTCTTTTTAAGGAAGACAGGACACTTTTTGGAATTAAGTAAATAAAATCGTTTCTTGCTTTGAAATGGCAACGTGCTTCAATAATTCTGTAAAAGCGCTATAAAGTGCGTTTATATTTGGCAATTCTTGGCGTTGTATTGTTCTCCCCGTGTCAGTCGATCAAACAATTTGAAAAAGAAAGTCTAGAGCTACTTAGAATACATTATTGGCGGGCACGCATCCTTTCTGAAAGAATATGAACTTGTTTCGGGTATTCAGGAAATAAAAAAAAACTTTCTAAAAAAAGTATAAGAATGTACCTTCTTCCTACAAGCCACAAATCTTTTTAATTACATCCAGAAAATAAAATTCAAAATGAAACTTATCTTATCTTTGATTACAACAGCCTTGGTTTCGTCCGTAGTCTCTGCTGCACCTATGGGTGATACTTCGAGGGTTTCTGTCAATGACGTTATTCGTCTAAAGCTGTTGCAGACTAACGATGAGACCATGGATTTCATTGCATCGAAGCGTGACTTTGGTGATGATTATTCTGAAGAGAAAGGGCGTGAGGAGCTTGTTGACATTTTGAATCATTTGAGAGGATACGTTCTGGGTGAAGATATCGATTACAACACCTATAACATGGAATTTCAGCAACTGTCTGCAACCCTTGCAGAGACGGAGCATTTTATTGTGACCAGACTTGATGTGCTCCAGGAAGAGCTCCGCATCACAAAGCGGTTCTACGATTCGTTTGGAGATGCTTGGGAAATGTTTGAGAAATTTGATGGATGTGACTACCCAGGTTCGGAGCTTGTTGAAGAGTTGATGGATCTTCATGTTAGAGTCTTATCATTGTATCGTTTTGAGAATTTGGGAGAATCTCCGGTGGAAGACTATGAGACCCAGGTTTCGGGCCTCAAGTCTGAACTTCAAGAGTTGGAGGAGGATCCAAGAGAAGGTATGATGCAAGGTATTGAGGCGATTTTCACTAAGCAGCTCAAGCAGATTAAAGAATCGCTTTCACTTGTGGAGAAGCTGAATTTGTCAAGCTCTACAGGAAAGAAAACTACCAATCAGACACCAAAGAAAGACTGTCCTGCAATCTAGATAGCTTTTTTCTTTCCTTATGAAGAAAATTTCATTTTCTGCACAGCTTAGGCGGCTTTGAGTTTTAAGATATCAATAGTTAGTATTTGAAATAAATACTAGGCAATAAATTCCTAGCGTGACCTAAAAAAATTGAAGTTGTGACTTGATAGGCCTGGTAGTCTGAGCTTTTTTAAAAAACAAATTAAAGGATTCAGTATTTTTAGGGTCTCTTTCATCTTTGCTCAGGTAGTTCACGGTTTTTCTTGTATTACATGTTGTTACAGCACTCATTTACTTGCTTTTGATGAAAGAAAAGTAAATGTTTTCGATGCAGCCAAATTGCGATTGGCGAAAGCCTACAATATTTAATCGTGACGCACATACAAAAATGGAGTTGAGTCGTGGAATTTGATTTTTTTTAATACTTTTTTTCACTTTAAAAACTTACTTTTGTATTTTACTTTTCGAGATAATCTATCACTAATCCATTATATAATACACCTTGATTATTAGAGTGTAAGCTAATCAGGGCCCACCTTCTTGAGAAGCGCGACTCCACTCTCAGGAAAGCTAAAAGTTAAACGAGCGCACGTTGATGGCCTGGTATTGGTAAAACTTTTAAAAAGCATATACCGGATTTCTTGCAGGCCAACGTTTTTTTGACTTTGAGTTCGGTGTTCCTTAAATTCTTATCGTTTCTAAATTCCTATATTCCTATATTCCTATATTCCTATATTCCTATATAACATGTCGATTTCCGCTGTACGTGTGCCGGCAACCAAAACCGCCAAGTCTGCCATTATTTTTCTTCATGGACTTGGCGATTCGGGTGAAGGATGGTCGTGGTTCCCACAAGTCATTAAACAAACCGGGCTTTTGAAATCGCAAGAGGAAACAAACTTTGTTTTCCCCAATGCGCCTGAAATCCCCATCACTGTAAATGGCGGATACAGAATGCCTGGGTGGTTTGACATCTACCTGTTTGGAGGCAATTCCCCAAGACAGGACAAAGACGGATTTCTCAAGTCGTGTGAAGTGGTTAAGGCCTTGATTCACGAGCAAATCGAGAAGCATAACGTTCCTCCAGAGAAAATCATCATTGGTGGCTTTTCGCAAGGTTCTGCGCTTTCAATGGCTGTTTTGTCCTTGCTTGACTACAAGATTGGCGGTCTCGTGGCCATTTCTGGGTTCTGCCCAATCCCTGATACTATCAAAGAGTTGCACAATGTGAAAGGCGTCAATTTCGATACCCCTGTATTCCAAGGTCACGGTGATATAGATGAAGTCATTGCCCATTCCATTGGCGAGGATGCAAGTAAGTTTTACCAGAGTCTTGGGTTTAAGAATTGGAAGTTCAACACCTATAGAGGCGTGGGCCACAGTACTAATGAACAAGAGTTGGTGGAAAGCATCAGATTTATTTCGCTGGTTCTTGATAACTAGTGCCCCAGAAACCCAATACATCTGTGACAAATAATGGGGGGCTGTTTATGTATTTTACGTATTTTAGATATCTGCCGCTCTCACATAATACAAAGAAATGAATGAAAAAAAGAACAGATTTGTCACTTCGAAAAGGCCTTTTGGTAAATGTAGAGACGTGATTCCTCAAGTCCAGTCAAAGTACTGGCTTTTCGCAGCGTGGGGTAAAAATAAATTATCAATGATAGCACTATGTACTACACCCGGCAAAAGCCCACGAAAATATAACAAAATTTTCTTTTCAAATCAATCAAATAATTCTTTGAAAAATTTCTAATCAAAAAAGAAAATAAACAGTAGTTTCCGTAACTTCTTCAGCTGTACGTACCGGTTGCCCAAAGTAAGGGGATGTACGGGTGTGTTCTGAGACGTCTATGGCCGGGTGCCAACACTACGATAATCCAATACGTAACATCTGAAAAAAAACACCAATTTCAGTTAGTTAGACGGCGTTTTTTCTCTTATAATTGTATAAATTGAAAACGAAAAAACGAAAGAAATATCACATTTCCCCATCATGGACACGTCTGGCGCCGGATTTCTCCGCCTGATTCCCGGATTCGGAGGGTCGGGCCATGTGCCGTCTGATTTATCGCCTCGAGATAAGCGGATTTTGGCACAGACGGAAAAAACGCTTGCCAGTTTCGAGGCTCTAGAAGAATGGGCCGATTACATTGCGTTTCTTGCGCGTTTGAAGAAACTGTTGGCGCTCCCTGCAGAAAAACCCCACTCGATATCATGGCTTCCAATGGCTGAACAAGTACTGGCTAAATTAGCACTTTGTCTTTCGCCACGGCTCCCTAATGGAGTCCACAGTAAAGCACTTGAGCTCTATGTATCTGTGTTTGAAGCATTGGACGTGCCCACGCTCAATAAACAGATTTCCGTGTGGTTACCTGGCATTCTCCCGGTTGTTTCATTTGGTTCAATGCAAGTCAAGCCACAAGTGATTTCTCTCTATGGGAAAAGCCTACTTAAACACTTGACGCCGCAGACATTGAAGGAAATCTCAAGACCGCTCCTACTATCGCTTCTTTGTGGCCTCGAGGACGAAAACTCCGAGGTTTTTGCCGATGTTTTGCAATTGATCGATTCTTTCAAGGACAAAATGGGCAACAACGCGCATTTCTGGCAAAACTTGTTCGTATGTGTGATTTCCAGCCCTGAAAAACGCCTTGGGGCTCTTAACTGGTGTGTGGCAAGATTACCTTCGTTTGGCACCATCGATCTGGAATCTGAGCCCAAGTTTTCGGCAGAAGCTGCCGCGTGTTTATCTTCTGAACCGGGCTTATTGATCCGTGCTTTTGCTGCTGCTCTCAACACAAAATCAACCTTCAATCTGGCCAACGATATCATTGTAATGCGTGGTTTTTTCGACCTCCTCTTATCCCATTTACCTCTAGTTTCCTGTGTTATCACTAAAGTCATTTCAAATTCCGATAAAGAGCTTTTGATTATGGCTTGTTGCAGAGTCACGTTGAAAAAAGATATGAGCTTGAATCGCCGGCTTTGGAAATGGCTTCTTGGGCCAGATTCAGGGGACGAGTCTATCAAATCTGAAGACCGTAAAAGCTATTTTGCCGCAAATGCTTTACCGGTATTAGATCGTGGTTTGAAAGCACTTATTTCCAGTGATGATACACAGCGGAAACTAGACGCTTACAATATCTCTCTAGCCATGATTATGGATAGATGGGAAATCAGCCAATTTATCACCTCGCTGCTTTTTGTACCAATTATCGAATCTTCGTATACTGCAGTGCACAAGAATCATCCTCGGGCCGCTGAGTTGGTTTCTGCCGCAAAAAGATTTTTTGATGAAGTGGAAACAATTCACATTTGGCACTTTCTAACCTATGATTTGATTTTACAACGAGAGCTGAATACAAGTTTGCCGCTCATCGAGCATCTCTTGCGAAACTTTGATTTCCCGGAGGATGAATCTAATGTACATGCATCTTTGGCAGTATTGGCTTTTCTAACGAAATACTCAGCCTCTGAAACAACTGTGCCGATTCTTGAACTTTTGGTCGAGTTAGCAAATACTACTTCAACTCGACACCAGAGTTTGGCTAATCAAGGAATGTCCTTCTCCAGTAAAGATATAATCCGGAATATCGAAGAGTTTTACGAAAATGTCTTGAAAAATGAACAAACACTGGCTTTCGCATTGAGCAATGAACTTCCTCAATTACTCATCAAAAACCTAGAGAATTGGTACATTCAAAGCATGAACCTGGGAAATCTTGGTGAAAAAATGGCAATTTTGCTTGCAGATTCTCTAGCATCAATTCCCCAAGAAGACAGCGTGAGCTCTTTTGATGACACTGCTTTAAAACTGGCCTTTCTTAGTTACCCAGAATACAAGTGGGACTCAGGCTGTGATAATGAAAGCCACGCCTTTACTTTATTCGGAATCGTGAAATTGTTTCAGTTTTTGCAACACTCATTCACATTTTCTGATAAATCTAAGATGCTTAAAATCATTCTTTCAAACCTTTGGGCCACTCTTATTTCTCTGTACCCAGCAAATTATCAAGTTGAAGCAGTAAGATGCATTTTCGATTTGAGGACTGATTTCAATGTGCATGAAATCGAGGCAGGGCTTTCATTTATGCTTCTTCAAACACCAAATCAAATCAGACTTCACTCTTTCTACAAACTTTGGAGTCTTTCGCAGGACATAAATGAATCCGAAATGTTACTTTCTAACCCGCTTTTTGTGGTATTAGACTCGCTTCGTGATTCTAGCCCGGAGAACCTGATAGATACCCAAAAGTTTGTCTATAATGTGTGTACAGACGGCTCAGCCAATCGGTTTTTAAAAATTGTCACCAGCCCTCTTTTGTCATTTTCTATAATGCAAAAATCCACAACAACGATGGATCCTCAAGATGATTTCAAACTTTTTGCATACCACCTAGAGACGATTCTCAATCTTCTTCGCAGCAATGAAAAGTACATGAAAGATAGCTTGGCGCATGAATTTGTGTCTTCCGAGAGCAATGAAAGGTTCGAGTTATTCACTTCAAATGGATGGGATGTTTCAAACTACAAGACTCTTTTGTTGAATATAATACAGAAATGCTTGAAGTTGAAGTTGCCAGGTGATTCGGGTGCAAAGCACTATCCTCTTTTGAATTTCATCGGGTGTATTTCAAAGTGCCTTGAGTTATATTCGTCACTTGTTACAGGGTCTGAGCCCGACTTTGTCAATCATTTTGAGATGCTCATTGCAACATGCCTGTATTACATTTTCGATTCTGGCATGACAGGTATTGAGCTTCAGGCAGTCGAATCCATATTTATGAAATACATTGGGGAGTTTTTGGGTACGGCTAAATCCATGAATGCCAATATTTTGCGTTATCAAAAGGATGAAAAGTCTGGCTCACCAACCTTTATTGCATTCATCAAACGTGGTATTGCTAATTGCAGTTCTCCTACTCTTCTTGAGAAATGGCTTTCTTTGATGAAATCGTCATTGTATTTGCTCAATAACTCGATATTTGGCGAGATGCTCATTTTCAATCAAACAATCATCAACAAGATTACCGTGTGCTTCGCCTCTATCCAAAAGTTTGAGAATTTTAGTGGCTGCTCTGATGCAGAGGCATTCTTGAGTATTTGTCTTGCAGGTATCGAAGATCTTTTGTCAATTACTCATTCATATTTGGTAACACCCAGTCTTAGCTCTGCGACTAAAACGCCTCAAGGTGAAAATGGCTTCTTTGGGAACGTAATTCTGGGAGTATTCCAGATTGAATCCCCTTTGGTCAAATCCGAGGAAGAACAACGTGTTTATTCCGTGATTATTGCCTTTCAAGATGCCATTAAAGCTGCGTTTGATATTTGGAGCTGGGCAGATAGTAAGCCTCATGCTGAAGGACAGTATTCTAGTTTCTCGTCGCAACAATCCATCACTTATATGGCCAATAAGCTCAAGTTCAAATCCAAGAAACTTTTAGAAAGTTTAAGTGAGTTGGAGAGACAGGAGGCCATAGAAACAATCCTTGAGACAAACCGTCCAACGGAAACAAAAATCAAAATCTTGCATGTTCTCGACAGTGGCCATTCTCAATTGAGTCTTCCTCATATTTTGAACTCTATTTTGACAAGATGCTCTCCTCAGGCCCTCTCAGATAAACAGAAATCTTCAATGTACTCGAATGTCACGGAACAGCGTTTGTGTGAATTTTTGATTCCTTATTACAATTCTATTGATTCGGATACGATGGATGAGATCTGGGACATGAGTCTTTCCTTCTTTAAAGAGATTTCCTTACATCCATCGCATTTTAAACCTCTTTTGTTGACAGTTCTTCATGTCATGAAGGTTGTGTCGATGAAGGCAAAAACACGGAAGGTCAATGAAGGTAAGCGCAATTTACGAGAGCTAACAAACTACTTCCTTTCTATTCTCACCGCAGCAGTTAGCAAAAAGGCTTACATGAGCCTTCCAGATAAAAGGCCTTCGTCGGCAGATAAAGACAGCCAAGTCGAAGACGGGCAAATTCGAGATCTCGCTTCGCTTGTTGAATCCTTTGGCGAGATAATACAGGAACAAGACAGAATAACCACCGCTATAACAACTATTATAAGCACAGTGATTCTCAGCGAAGCGAAACCTAAAACAGCGATGGTACCTCCTAGTGTTCTTCAATTGATGCTTGAGATTGGAAAACACTACCCAATCAAGGCTTGGAAGCAAGTGGTGCTTGATACATTTGTAGATGGTTCTTTTTTCCATCACAAAAAGTATTGTGTTCCTGAATGGAAGGAAATCATTGGACTTTGGATCAGCAGTGATAAAGAAAGAATGAGCGAGTTGGTGGGGAAAATTACGCCACCCGTACAGTCAAGTGCTGCCAATATTTTCATATGGAATGAGAATTCGGAGGTGGAAGACCGGGCCATGGTTTTGCGCAGGATATCATACCTAGTATTGGTGCAACCTAAGGACTTTTTCGTCAAGAATTTGGAGGAAATTGTTTCACGGTTATCCACAGCTTTGAACCGCACGTGCCCTGCATTGTATAAGTGTGAGGCATTAACGGTGTTCAGGGCTCTCTCCTTACGATTTAGTGAGGGCCACTTACTTCCTTACTGGTCCTTGGTGGTACAAAGCTTGGCGGAGATATTTGCAGAAGCTCTTGCGAAAAGTAATAAACATTTCAGTGCAACCGAATCGGACGAATTGGCTCTTCTCTTATCGGCGTGCAAATTGTTAGACCAGTTACTTCTCATAGAATTCGATGAAGTGAATCTCACGTCGTGGCTTTTTGTGTCCCGAGGATCTGTGGTTAATGATGAGGCTTCGAACTCGCTTATCGACCGTCTTGCAGTGAAATCAGAAGCGCTTTTAATTAAGGAGGATCCCATCAGTGTTCGTGGTCCAGGAGTGAACGAAAAGGCCAAACCGCTTTTGTTTGGTGTTTCTGAAGTCAAGAATATCGCTCACTTGAAGAAGTTCTTTGGGCTGTTGGGTTACATTAATTTCGAGAGGTCGTACGGATTAAACGAGCCTGACCTTGTATCATGCGAGGCCGATTTAATGAATGATTTAGGCAAGAACTAGATGATATTTGAGGATACATTTTGAATCCGAGAAATAATATGGTCGATTGGATTGAATCATAATCAATCCAATAAATAGATACGGATTTGGCTTAATTAGCGCAGAAAGAAACATCCACCTGGGTCCAGCAGTAAGTATTTAACTAATGTGCGCGCAACGCGTAATTAGATTTTGTAGCATATCACCAGCAGCATATTTTGGAGCATGCAAAACATTGAACGATTTCTGTGATAAACGAAAAAAAAAGAAGAAAATATAACAACATAATAATCCCAGCAATGTCTTTTCAAGTTCGGCCGAACTCGTTTACAAATATTTCTTCGGAAAACAATATTATGGGTGCGCTGCGATGGAAAAACAACCAGCATACTCGTACATCCAATATACCTATTGATGAATTTAATGAATATGAAATTGATGAATTTAATGAAAATGATGCTGAAATCACCACCCCCTATTCCGTTCGAGAACGAGGGGTTTCCTTTACGGCGTCGCAGGCGGTTCTGTCGAAATCAGGAACCTCTGTTCTGGCCCAACATCGTAATATTTCCGATGGTCCAACTACACCTATTAGAACACGTGATTCGGGACTGAGTCCTTTTCATTTGTCAACAACGGATAAACATACATCTGCCGGTCTGGCGCGAGCGCAACTGGGGGATTCGCCACAAGGTAGCGTGAAGTTGAAGTTGATTAGTGATGAAAATGAACTTTCGCCTGAAGCGGTGGTGCGTAATGCTCTTTCTCCACCTCGAAATGGTTTGCTGCGTTTCAGCGATTCGTTGGATAATCAAGATAACGATATGGAGTTTGATCCTTCTGACCGCGACCTGCCAGAAAAGAGAAATGGAACAGGATATATGGGAAACGCAGAAACGAATCCTAACAAAGAAGCAAAGCAGAATCTTCGAAAACAGACAGCAGGGACTTTACGGGAAACCTCGACGTTGCCCGAAATTCCAAAAGTGGCAGCAGCTACAAATGATGCTTCGACCCCAAAAAAGCTGTCTCCGCTTCGAAACGAGGTATTACTCTCTTCCAGTGTCAAATCCACGGCTTCAAATATGTTGGATGAAATCCGGAAAAGCGGCGCATTACAGCCTCGAACTTCCGAGGAAATCGAGGACCAAATCCATTCCAGTATGCTACGCTTAGAGCAGTCATCGCTGGGAATTGGGTCTGCAAGTGAAAGCAGTAGTCCGGAGTCTCTGGACATTGAGGATGATTCGGAAGACGAAGAGCTTTTGAATAAACTAGATCACTTTATTTCTAAAGATCCCAATGGTGTCATTGACCAAGATGCAAATTCAAAAGCGTTCGAGGCGGATGAACGTGAACGCAATGTTTTCCAGAGCCCCGAACTGAAAAAAGCGTCTGAATCCACCAGTTTCTCCAAACTTTCCCGTGTCGATTTGGCAAGACTACAAAACACAGGCTCGCCCGCCGTTCCAAAAAAGAAAAACCGTACCCGCAGATTTGGGAAATTGTCGGGGAAATATGCCCGGAAAAAGATCACGGATGGTAAACAGAAGACAACCACCAAGAAATTCGCAGACTGGCTGGCCGAACAATGGGGGAAACTTGCAAATCTTGTGGAGCTGGATGTACCGAATCATATAATAAGCAGCAGTCCTCTTGTAATGAAGGAATTGAAGTGTGGAAGCAAACAAGAGCTTGCCCTAAGGGTGCGGTTTCTTGAGAAAACAAACAAGTGACTAGATCAAAAACAATGTATGACTATGTATTATATATAATGTCTGTGTATAATTTGTGTATGTATTATAAGATGTAAACAAATCAAAACACTTTTGAGAGAACGCTCTCGAGATTTTCGGAGTTTTTCTCCTTCTTGAACTCCAGTTTGGCATCTGCACGAGTACTGGCAATAGTGTTTTGGTTGAAATCTCTCTTGAATTTGGGTTCTTCGAAATCCCCACCCTGGGCCTTTCTCTTGCGTTCGAAATGTTTGGATTTCTCCACGTTGTTGACAAAACTCTTGTCGAGCTTGGCCTGTTGCGAGATTTCCAAGGACAATTTCGATTGCCGGATCTCGTTTTCTTTCGAGATTTGTTGTGTTAAGTCAAACCACTTAAAGCCGGGAAGATACTTAATATTAATAATATCATCGTGGTAGTAGGAAGATTTCTTGCCTCCCAAGATATTACCATTCATGGTCTGAGCACACAATTTGGCGTCGGTTTTCTTGACGAACTCGACCCACCCTTCAGTAAATCTCTTCTTTTTATTTCCTCCATATTTCACTCTTCTGTGATACGATGCAGGGTCTTCAGGCTTAAGGAAAATCCGATCGAGTTTGCCGAATTTACCCAACACAGACCGTAATTTCACCGGCTTCATATATGGTGGGATGGAGGATAAATAGCAAACTCCCGTGCGCTTGATCTTTTTCTGCTCTTTGGCAAGTTGTTCCGGTGTGAGTCTTTTAAGTTTCGTGGCCCGTTTTTGTTGCTCTTCAACCATAGCCGAGGTTTCATCTAATTTCGCATGAGGCGTTTTTTCATTCTTCGAAACGGAATCTTGTTCTTGTTCTTTTTCTTTTACTGTTTCTCCTTCATCTTCCAGTTCTTCCTCTTCATCTTCAGACTCCCGCTGGGCCTCAAACCGACGATCCACGTATTTTTTCTTGGTTTGGAAAATGGCCTCTTGCTCATCATCTGAGCTGAAATCGTCTTCAGAAAGATCGAGCAGTTTTGCGGTGGCTTTTGTGCTTTTTTGCGCCTCGCTAGCGGAGTGGAACAGTTCTACATCCGAGCTATCGGATGCTGGATTTAGATCTTTGAGTGCTTGATTTTTGGCCATTTTTGGTTGTACTTATTCAATGTATGGAGATGGGCATCGGATATACTGGGACATTTGTGGGTGCAGGAAATTTCTGGAACATAGAGCCGCATCCTGCGGAGCTGCTACAGTGGTATCCATTTTTTTTTTTTTTTTTTTTTTTTTTTTTTTTTTTTTTTTTTTTTTTTTTTTTTTTTTTT
>JAJMCO010000035.1:0-49188 GCA_030573015.1 Metschnikowia peoriensis | reverse complement strand
TTTGCGCTATTCATTTAAGAATCACCGATACAAAGTATTATAATAAAGACTTGGCAGTACCCTTTCGCAGGCATACTATGAAGATTATTAATAAAAAATATTTAATATTCTCATTTTTGATTTTGAGGAATAAGAGCAAGAATTTAGGTTCCTTCCTTTTCTTGAAACCAGTGGATACTCCATACAAGTAGCTTGAGGCAGAGATTTGTTCATTCATCTGCAAATGTTCAAAATAATAGTAGATCTAAAATATTCGAAGACGCTTTCGGACAAAAACGGGCGAAATTAAAGAAACACAAGTTCTCAAATTTTCCTTAAAACCTCCGGAAGCGGGAGTCTATCCATCATTCTCTTTAGCCTGTTCACTTCCTTGATGGCCTCATTGCATAGAAGACGTAGATTTCTTGACTCGGTACTATTTCTGTCAGGCCATCCACTCATTTCAAATATCCAATGGCGTATATCCACTTTCACTTGGAGAAGCTTCCAGTACGCTTCTGGAGGAAACACTGGTTTGCGGTCCAAATTCCGTAAGTAATTGCGAGTAGACTCGAGTTTGGCCCCCATCCACCAAGAACGAATTCGTTCAAATGAAATTACGGTAGAACCCCCGCTCTGTGCCATTGCAGAAAGGCTCAATCTTCGAAATAATGTTTGGAACTGGTCAATCAACTTTTCTGTAAAGTCGTTTGACGGGAAGTTTAAGTTATGAAAGCATATGGCCAACTCATGGACCTTAGACACCAAACCGGAAAAATCTTGTGAGTTTCGATTTGTTTCAATTCGTAAAAGTGCCGCTTTCATTGTTTCAAGCCGCTCCTGAAAACGAGTAGCGAGTGCGCTTTGCACATTAGAATAACAATGTTTCCGTGCTCGAGTGTTTTCTTGGCCAATCCAAGTAATCAATTCGCAGGTGGCCTGGATCATTAAATCGATTCTCCTTGTTTGGGGAGTAACTGCAAGAGGCAAAGCACGATACTTTTTCACAATTTCGTGGAAACTTTGTCGCAATTCTTTCAATTCCAGATCCCGGTAATGCTGACTCTTACTATGGAGGTAATAAACCAAGACAAGCCGGAGTTGATTGAGGTTTTCCGAAAACTCGCTTATTGTAGTATTCATCACGTTGGTCATTTCGGGAGCTTTTGTGGGAGACGGTGTTTTGTACATCACATGCACATAATCGAAAATTTCTTTGATTAGCCCATCTATAGATTCTCTTTCGGGACTTTCATCAATAAGTGAGAGCCATCTTTCGAAAAGTAGCAGCTCGAAATACCGCTTTAAATGTGGAACATGAGCTGCACCATTAATCGTTTTCCATGTTTCGCCATCGGCAAGTCTTTTTGCCGCAACTTGAGCCAATGCCAACCGTGCTTTCAAAATCTGTGCTGGTGTTGAAAACCAAGAAACCTCTTCAAACTCTTCTCGCTTTGAAATGGGAAAATGAAAAAGTTGAAGCAAACTCAACTCTTTGATAGGTACCAAACCACATTTTTCCTTACTATAATCCACTGGTACTATTGGTTGCAAAAAAGCACATGGACAAGCAATTACTGTGTAAAAATAAGTGCAACATATAAGGAAGTTGAAAATCATGTTTATTTCTTCGGAAGTTCTCGTGGCCAATTCATTTGGAACAAGAAAATAGAACAAATTAATATTTCCGTCTTAACCTGTCTTGGACCCCTCGAATGCACGGAATATTACCGAGCTGCTTCTTCTTGTGAGAGGAATTAGTTGCCCGGCCGAATCTGGAAGGCTCCTTTGACCAGCACGAGATATTTATAGTTCGGAATTTTATAGGGATATCGTTTGATTGACAAAAAGTTTGCATTTTTACTGATCCATGTTCCACCCTCTACTGAGGGGGATATTCTTGATGCTAGTATTTTAGTTGTTTGAAGGCACTTCTTCAAAATAACGGAACTGACCTCTATATTGCAGGATTTACCAGCGAGCATTTAAATGCCGAAACTTCTTCAATAAAAGAAAAAAAAAAAAAAAGAAAAAAAAAGGTAGTTGTGGGGGAATATTTTGGCCGTCTATTGTTTTACACTTCGGCCAATTGTTTTCATGACTTGAATCTGCTGCAATCCTGATTTTAATACAATGCGACCGCGTTACTGTGATACCCGATATTGTATTACCCCGGAAGTGGAAACATAAACATTGTCAAAGATTGTGACAGTCCACGCAAGCTTCTCTTGAACTTGAAAATTGTATGGGAAGTCTAATGTGCCATACTTTCTATTTTCATCAAATAAGGATCAGAGAAGAATTCTTGTTTGGCTTCGTATTTCTTGGTTTTATCAAAATAAATATCAATAACAGCAATTTTCCTTCATTTACATCCAGAATTATGTATGCTTAAAGCATTTTTGAAATACATTTTCACCAACAAAACAAATGAATTTTAGCGATAAAAGCCTAGCAAAGAAGTCGTAATATCATTATTTTAATGCACAAGATTCTTAAAACAGCTCTCAAATTTCAAACGATAAACTTTTGACAGGGAATGTTTATTGATTGAGTTTAGTTTCTATGAGCCATCCAAAAACTCGTATCCAAACACTCGGTCATGATTTTTTTCAAAAAAATATTCAAATACATTGGTCTGATGACACTTGGATTTAATTCAATCACAAAATTTTTGCGTAAGAAGGATTGTTTAGTGCAAGATTACTGAAAGAACAATTGTGCAAATCCCGCTACTGCGACACCCCGGTAGTGGAATCGAAATCAGACTCGCCAAAATGCTCCACAGTAACGGGGGATCGCACTGTACACCGGGTTATACTCCTCGTTCAAAAGTCTATACACTTCTAGCATCCTCGATGTTAATCTTTCCTGGAACACAATCAAGACTCGAGGGAAATCTCAAAGAGTATATCTCAAAGAGTGTCATATCATGCTTTTCCGTATACTCAATTCGTAACATGTTTGGTGGTCTAAGAAATTCGCGTCGTCGAGGGGCATTATAAAAGGGCATACTGTAAACCACTCAAAGCTTGTGCTTGGGGGTGCGGGGCATGTTGACAGTAATCAAAGTAAAATGTTCCATACTTCCTATGTATTCTAGTTCCTCCCGGTCTATCTGCTCCCACATATCATCAAGATAACCATACTCATACTCTTCATCTTCTTCTTCAGAGGCATCAGTGCCAACATTAGCAACTGTATTCTGTGCAGTCGCGGCAAGGGTAGTTAGGGCCTCATTTCCAGAAGCCCTGGCATCGTCCCTACCTTCCTTGGCGTTTTCAGCAGCATTGGTGATAGTTTTCGTGGCTCTTTTTTCGAAGTAAGACTCCTCGCTCGCAGGCTTGCTGGCCTCGGTAGCCTTATCGGTAAATGATGTGTGATCAGTGTCAGACATTTTTTGGATGATTATTGTGATAGTTTGATTATGTGGGGAAAATATGACTTGATGATATGAGGGGGTTGGTAGGTCTTTTATACTTTTGGCAATCGAAATCTTTTCTGGTGTGAATGGCCCAAAACAGTGAATACTTCATTCAGATTCGGTGCTCTGCGTCACAGATCAGTCACACAATGACTCATTTCCATTAATCTTTTTTTTTTAAAAAGAAGCGAGTAATTACTTTAAAAAGTGCGGCCCAAAATGTTTTGGTTATGAGTGATGGGTGATTTCATCAGGATCGCGAGTGAGGACTGAGAAAGATGATAGATGATAATGACTAAGGTCTCATGACTCACTCACAAAGAAGGGGCAGGTAAAACGCATCCCAAAAATTACTTTTCAAAAATTTCTTTTGCTTTTACTATCTTGGATAGATACTACTGTGTGAATACAGATGTTGTCCCCATGATAAAAAAAGGATAAAACCAACCAAGAGGCTCCACTGATAGATGAATATTTGTCACATGCAACTATGGGATCAGGTATGTTTCTTTCGTTTTCTGCATTATTTCATTAAGGGATCCGTCTTTGGTGCCTTCTTGATCATTTTTCTCATTTTCCGTTATATTGAACTAATGTACCTTCAATGCTTTCAGGCACTCAAAGAGCTTCATCTGAAAACCAAGGAGATCTATATCTTACACTGCACCCCGAAATTTTTGAGACAGCTAAAGATTTGATTGCCACAAGTTTTCTTCTATTCTTTGTTATCGTTAAAAAATCACCTACTATCGAAATTAAGGAATCCGAAGCGCAGACAAAGCCTGCGTGGCCGATATATTCCTTGAAAGTGAATTTTTTAACGGTCTTCAAGAACAAGACCCACCCCATGGAAACCCAAATTGATTTCCAGTGACTTGATGCCGACGTAAAACGTGTTGGAAGAGTTTGAGTGAAACAAAAATGTAATTTCATTTCCTTTCGTGTGTCTTTATCTTCTGGGGCTGTAATACTTTTGATATATTAATTTAAGGTTAATAACATGCGATCGAGCATGTTGAAAGTAGAAAATATTCAAGGCCCGAAAGAGTATCGCTTCTATTCTTTATGTGGGTGTAAAGCTTTAAGAAAATGACACGGAAAGCAGAGTTTAGATTCAACTTTCAAGCAATATCTCACATCATCTCGAAAACAGCTTCAATGATGATGAATTTCTAACAACATTAAGCGTCAACTACTGGAACAATGTCAAAAAGAAAATTGGCCAATAAGTAGTTATGCCCTTTCACTAACACTTTGTGAAATACAATGTCGAAATTGTCCATGGCAATGGATGTTTCCCTTCAAAGCTGTAGTCTACTAAAGTCCATGTGCACGTGCGCCACAACTGTGTCGAAAAATTACTGGATTTCTTATAACATTCTGCTTAAGTACGGGGCAAAAATAAAAAAACAAGTTATGTGCACCCAATTGAGCTAAACAACCTTCTCAAGAATGAATCTATCACTACAGAAGCTTCCTTAGCCTTCTCATTGTCACGTTCTCTTTTTTTTCGATAGTTTGTTTATTGTACAAGAAATATATAATGCGCAAGCCCAGCTTCGAATCTACTTCTTCTCAGAGTCGACCTTCTTGGCACCCTCAGTGGCACCAGTAACAACACCAGCAACGTAGTTGGCAGCGTTGGCAACTTGCTCCTTGGCAGCAGCAACGTACTCTTGGGCAGTCTCGGTAAGAGTGGCCAGGTCCTCGTTCACAGAAGCCTTAGCGTCGTCCTTGCCTTGCTTGGCGTTGTCAGCAACAGTTTGGCCGAAAGACTTTTGGTTGTCTGGGGTGGTCTTAGCGGCAACATTGTCAACAGCGTTGGTGACAGCCTCCTTACCTTGTTCCAAGTAAGATTTCTCGCTCTCAGGCTTGACGGCCTCGGTGGCCTTGTCAGTGAAAGATTTTCTACCAGCGTCAGACATTTTTGATGATTGTGTGTTTATTTAAGATTGTGGGGATATAGAAAAAAAGAAAGAAAACTTGGGAGTATCGGGAATTTATCGGTCTTTTATACTTTTGCCAATAGCAATCTTGTCTGGGGCCAATTGGTCCCGGTGTGCATATAGCCCTTCCAGTGCATATTTCCGTCATCAAATATGCAAGAGCAATCATGAATTGTGGAGGAGGAGAGGTGAGTGACCTCGAAGATTTCGAAACAACAACAGACCATGTTTCAGAAAAAGCAATCCAACGGTATTTACCTTTCCGATCCTGCAATTTGGACTAGAATCAATTGCCCCTGAATTTTATAAGGAAGGGGGAAAAAAGCAATGTTTTTTTTTATTGCTAGTTTTTTTTTTTCCTTCTTCGGTGCTCTATTCTTTTTTTTTTTTTTTTTTTTTTTTTTTTTTTTTTTTTTTTTTTTTTTTGATTTACCTCGCCACGCCTTTCCCTTGCAGGGTTTACGCACCAACCACTCACGCCCAATTGGGAAAGAAGCACTCCGCCCCATGCGCCGCATTTCTTTCCATGGAACCAGAAAGAAAGTCAGCAATTATTGGGGCTGGACGAATTAGCAGGCCCGAGTGGGGTTTCGGAAATCCTTTTCCAGTTTGGGAATGATGTAATTATTTATCGTAGTTAGTGCTAAAATTAGATTTTCGGTCTTTTGACAGAACGAGAGGAGTTTTTTCTTTTCTTTCTTTCTCTCCTTATTTGGAGAAAAGTAATTAAAGTGAGCAGAGGTGTTCCGTCCGTGACTACGACAATAAACACACTTTGTGCGATAAAATAAGATTTTAAATCTGAGACAGGTCAACTCATTATCAAGTGTTTATTCAGATAAGACCTCACACTCAATGGGCAAATCTTTGTGTGGTCCTTTATTTCAGATTGAAGAAATCTGGACTTGTAGCCACTGGTCACTCTGCTCCTAAACAGCAATTTTTTCTTGCTTAAAATATCTTATTTCTGTGTGGTGAATACGAGTTCCGAAATTAATGTACAGAAATTTGAAGTTTTGCTTTTCACAATAGTTAGTGAACTTTGGTATTCTCCCGTATTTCTGCGATTCATTTGTTAAAAATCAAATGATGTTAATGGGTGTATGCTGTGAGACTTACAGGATCTTGAATTATGTCCAAGACTGTGCGCGTTGTCAGTGTATTAGTAGGATACGGCTGCAAAATATATGGTTTGTGAATTTCATGGGACACACATGTAGTATAACAATGATGTAAAAAGTCATTCGAGCGCGATTCTTGACAGGACTAACATTTAGCTGTATTTTAATTATTTTCCCAAACAACTGGAAATATATATTGACCGCTAAAGTTTTTTCCATAAACCCTTTGATTTCATCATCGAAGTAGACAAGGATTGCTTAACAGAAGAAGGTATCTCACGCTCTTCTGTTTACAGTTTTTGCTGCGAAATGAGCCAGAAACTCAGTATAAAAAGGGCTCCTGATTCTTTTAACATTATTAGGAATACTGCAATAGGCATATCGCAATTCGGTATACTCACCGATTTGATTACTCCGATTTTAAAGATGAGGCCCCTGGGAAGCAGAGGGAAGTCTGGACCCTACTATCTTGGAGTCACTTGATCTCATGGAGTTGTCGGTATTTAAATTGATTTTTTTTTTTGCGCTGAAAGCACCTACACGCTTTATTCGGAAAACAACTTATTCTGAGAATAAACCGAGATATGGTGGTAATACGCCGGAAACTCGATCAGGTTTGAAAATCCAAAAGCGCTAATTACAACCAGTGCAAAGTAACCTGCCCAACAGTTTTGTAAATTAGTCTACAAAGATACCGGTCACCAAATTTATGACAAAAGATTGGAAAGTTATTTCCGGAAAAGTGCCGCAAAAGTCCGACTGGTCAGAAACAGTCTTGAAGAGGCCAGTTAAAATTTTTGCAGAGATACAAAGTTAGTATGATTCCACTAGTTCAAAATTTCCAACAAAAAATCTTATCGCCATTGAAACCAAAAAAGTTCCGCACGGAATTTGTCAAAAAATTGAATCTTTTGATCAGGGGCAATCCGGATCAGGAAGGGTAAAAGAATCTATACCTTGCTATAATAGTTTTTCCGTTTTCCTATCATACGCACTTCCGATGAAGAACTTCCTCCCAACGCAAAACAACCACCTTCGAGGGAGCCTGACTCTGTTTGTTTTCCTGGCATGGTCTGAAGTTCTTGATTTGCCGAAAAGTGAAGTAAATCATTTCACCAAATTCTTGATATCATCAGGAAAATTGATAAATTTGAATAAGATGTTTTTATCCCCAGTAATGTTTGATTTCACAAATAGAACCACTCAAAAAATAGCTTCAGAGCTTCTAATGCCAGTCATTGCAGTGGAGAATCAGCTTGTATTATGACTTCAAATGCTTACCGAATGGGATTTGTCGCCACTCTTGAAGAAAATTCCAAGAGCGTCAATCTGATCATGAATGTCATGCAAGCTTTTATAAATATCTTCGTTACGGGAGAGAAAACAATAGTTGAGATCCCAGATTCTCTAAGTATTCAAGACTTTGCAAACGGGACTTTCAATTTACGCTTCCACCGTTTCCTTAAACCATCTCAGTTATTTCGTCTGATTTTTCTTTCTGACCCCTTTCAAAAATGGTTGCTGGTTCAAGTCATCGAACTTAAAGTTCTTAAAATGAACAAGATGTTCCAGACCATCAGTTTTAGTCATTTTCTTATGCGAGAAACCTAACTATCTATGGATATTTTTGAAACTTGGTGGGTTCATTCAACTTTAGGGGATGAATATTTTCAGCTTCTTGCAGAAACGATTGATTTGAGTCAAAAAGTCAAAGGCAAATGAAGTCAAGAAAATTTTCAGCCCAGGATATTAATAGCTAGATACAAGACCAATCATAGTTCTCGTGTTATAATTTTAAAGTTTTGAAAATTTGAATGGACACAGAAGAAGTCCGATTCTGGCTCAAAAAGTTCTTACAACTAGCAATTCATATGTACATTTTTTATGAGATTAAAGCATCCATGTGGTCAATAATGTTGGAATTATCAGTGGGTATATGGGCCCATTGTTTCTTCTATCTTGCTTCTAGACAAACATTACTATTGAATCAATCAAAACAAATTAAAATGTCTAGCTCCACTTTTCCTCAGACAATTTGATCGTGCGACGAGAAAAATTGTAATTCGATGAAGAGAATTAGATTTGTGTAGGCACTAGGATATCTTCGCCTCCCGAACTCAGAACCCACTTTTCATGTATCGGTGACTTCGCTTGCATAATTGAAACTCCTCTTTTGTGTGACCTGACTCTTTTTATTCACTTAAGTAATTTGTTCCTGTCATATTCGGAATGTTTTCACGATATTCAGTGATATTTTCGTTAAAATAATACTCATATCCCTTCAAACTTACCGTAAGTTCAACCCATATTCCAGCGAAGGTAAAGATATGAAAAAGGTCTGAGAACACTGGATGTCTGATTCCGCCACACATGGCTGCTATTCTGGTTTGTTTGGAAACATATGATATGCTAGGCAGTTTTTATTCTCAATAGAACTTCTCAGAGGTTTCAAAACATTCAATTTATCAACACACTTTCGATCTTAAATGGGTGATACGCAGCCATGAAATTTGCCCGTAAGAAGGAACAACCGCTTAGAACTCCCTATGAAAAATGGATGAGAAAGAGAACAAATTAGGCCGAGATATTATGACCTGAAAAATTTGATCTTCTTCTTTATTGAAAGTCAAAGAATCTGCAAGATTTTGATCTTCACGGGGAATTTAGATCAAAGAAAGAAAAAAAGAAAGAAGGAAAGAAAAAAAAAAGGTTGTGAGCGCAAGCTAAAGAATTAACGTAGATGCCGATAAGAAAAACCATTTTGAATGCACGGCAAAATGAGCTAATCGATTGTTTCAGAGGTTTATATACAGATAAACAATAAATCTGCCCGCATTGAAAAACAATTACCTTTTCTTGTCGACAACTACGTTACTGGTTGGGGAGGTGGGCCGATTATATAATACAGATCAGAAAGCCAGGAATATAAGCTGAAATCAATAGATACCAGCAAATCCAAGATTCCGTCGTATAGGCACCAGGTGAGTCAAAGCTCTACCTAGGAGTCCAGCCAGCAATCAAGCAGCTAAGAGTTGGGCAAATCTAGTGCGGTATTGGTGAAATTGATACTGACCTTTCGCTTAAACATTCTGTTTCTCAGAACCGTTCGGCCATGCGGCACCAATCCCTGCAGAAAATAATTAAAAAAAAAAAAAAAAAAAAAAAAAAAAGAGAAGAAAAAAAAGAGGGCAGGAAAGGGTGTTCTTCCTAAATTACTGCGCTGATTCAGAAATGTACAAAGAGATTGATATTGAACGATTACTGCCATCACCTTATAAATCAAGAATTTAGACTGTTTAGTTTTTATTACACTGAAACCATTAGTCAGCTGGTGGCCAGAAGTTCAAATCCTGTAAAGCCAGAACATGAACGATCGGCTTTGTTCCGGTATGCATGCAACGCACCTGAGCGTAGTGCCTCGAGCCCACCTTTCGCCTTTGCATTTCCCATGTCAGTGCAAGCCGAAATATGGGCGTCACCAAGAATGCCTCACGACAAAAATTTCCGGGCGTCACGTTCATATGACTTATGCAAAATAAGGGCGTGGAAGCTAATTTTAGAAACTTTTCACTGTAGGTTCTGAAGTTGAATATTTCCTACTGGACTACAGGGTGTATAAAGCTTCCTAATCAAACGACAGAAAGAAAAAAAAATTGCATCTCATATATGTGAAAGTCCGTTTGTCTTAAATATGGAGTGCTCCCACGAAAATTGTGAGTTCTCAGGTATAATTAGAAATCGCGCTTTACATCGTACCAATCTGGCCAACTCAGAGTAAGACAAAAACAAATAAAAATGCTAACAACCTTTACTTGTTCGTGGGAGCAGACTGGTACACAAACTTATCATATGTAAAAAAGAATCGAGAATTTGATCTACTCCACTTTTATGAGTGTCGAGTCCATCAACATAACAGGGTGATTATTCTGAGTTAGCTAAGGCGCCAAAAAAAAAAAACCACCACCGCAATTCGCAGGTTGGAGCTGTATGCTTATCTAATCATGCTTGGTCTCTTATACTCATCGGGGAAGTAGAATTTAAGTAGTAAAAAAATATCTTGGTTAGCGATTTTCAACGGCGTCTTCTATTTCTTTTTCAGTGTTAAGTAAGTAAGGATAGATTGACAGCAGTCTGTTTCGGCGAATTTAGAATATATAGGAAGTGCCACTAGTTATCAGAATTTCGAGAGTCGTTGTTTCAAGGTTTTCCATAATCCTCTTTCAAAAACAAGAAAAAAAAAAAACAGGAGCTGTTTCATCACAGAAAGATTACGGCCCAGGGAAATATTCACAATAAACATGTCCGAGGAGAATTGGTTGCATGATCAATTGAATATAGACTTTGTTTTACCACCTCACAAAGAGAAAAGTATTTTTTGCCTTGAATTAGAGGAATCACATCATTCCTTGAAGGCGTTTCTGGCGCCTATCGAAACTCAAATTGCTACTTACAGCTTAGATACAGACTACATGGCAACCACCTCCATTGATACCACCAATCAACATGTCCATGTAAGTGGTAATTATTATCCTGATAAGGAAAACCACAAGAATAATGATATAGTTCCACCAGAGCACTCACACTTCTCAACCACGACTGTTTCAAATGATTACCCGATAGAATTGTTTCCCGATCCCAATTTTGAACATATATCCTCTGTCAGACGCTTACCAGAATTGATATCTAACTTGTCCTCTCCCACTTTTCAATTTCCCCAGCATGGCTATCCCAGCTACAAAGATAATGCCCAGAATTCTTCAATCAAGATCAATGAGATGTTCTATAATCTTCACTTGAAGTATTCTCCAAAAGAGAAATTTGCGGGCTTATCAAAAGATCTAAACATCCAGATAAAATTGAACAGTATCGAGGCAAACTGTTTACTCATTGGCCCTCTAATCATCAATTTAACACCAAGGGTTTATGGGGTATTTTTGGCAGATATTATGACAGTGATTCTGGATCAAATTTCTTTAGAAGACTTTTACGATTTGCTCCAACACTCTGCTGAATCTCATTTTATAAGATTCAAAAGTGATAATATTTCGAAAAGCGTGTTTTCAGTTGAAGGTAAGCTGGATGCTTTTAAAATTTGCTGTTTTATTGTTCACATGTTTAAACAGGTTAATGAAGATCTTCGTTTGAAGTGTGGGGAATCTGGAGAAAGCAATCACCCACGACCTGTCATTCAGTACGATGAGTTTCTCCGAACTTTTCTTGCGATAAAAATTCTTCTCGACTTCATAATAGAGGATGGTCCCGAAATCGAGGATGAAAATTATATTCTACGCAAATCGGTTCACAAAGTCTATTGCGAGATTTGTCAAGATTTGTCAAAGCGCTCTAAACAAGTATTGCAGCCGTCTAAATTCCATACAAACACTGCAATAGGAGTGTCTCAATTTGGTATTATCACCAAAATCGTTTACCCAAATTTGCGAAGCCGGCGCTTGGGAAGCAGGGGGAAATCTAGGCCACACTACAAAGGAATTACATGGAATACACGCCTTGTTGATCTGGATTTACTTCAAAGGGCGGGGCTCAACACAGGCCAAACAGATATCTCTCCAAAATTTGAAGCTGGAAAAGACAACAGTGAAGGTTTAGCAAAAGGCCCTACAGAGTCGGATCCAAGAATTGTTTCCCGAAACCATTCACTGAATCAAAATATTCTTCTGGATACACTGTCGTATAGCTTTGTCACTAAACAAAGCAAGCTACCCAAGGTCAATTGTCTGTTACGAGTTTCCATTACATCCAACAAAGCACCGGGACAATCAGACTGGTCAAAAATCGTGATGTTGAGAGCAATCAATCGTTCACAAAAGTATAATCTTGATGTGATTCCACTTGTTCAAGACTTTCAACAACATATTCTATCGCCTTTGACACCGAATACTTTCTACACGCAATTTTTAGACAGAATGACAACTTTGTGCAAGGATAAGTCGGACATCGAAGGGTATAAAACATTATACCTTATCGTATTACTTATACTTTTTCCGTTTATTCTTGCTTCTGACGATGAGATTCGACCTGATGTAAAAGTACAACTCCGCCAAAATTTGACTAATTTTGTCAATCAGCTGAAGTTGGAACTCTCTCAGATACTAAAATTCGAATCAAATCATTTCATCAACTTCTTGAACATCATCAGAAAAATGATACGCATAAATGAGACGTTGCTGTCACAAGTTTCGACCACACTAATCAAGAACATTACGAAAGAAATTTCTTCCGTCCTCCAAGGGCTAATGATATCCGATTCCAGGACTGTCGAAAGACCCTTGATGGAGGAAACTATTTTACAGGCTGTCTTCATGGCTTACAAAGCTTCAAAATTTGAGTGCTGTGATGCTTTTAGAGACGAGTCAGAAAAAGCGACCTTCATTACGAGTGTGATAGCGGCGTTTGTGAAAATCTGCTGCTCTTTAAGTGAACTGATTATTGAAGCCTTGGAATCATCAAGTTCGCAAGACCCAGAAGGAAAAAATTCCAACTTGCCTTTTCATATGTTTCACAAAGTTACTCAGCGTTTCCATGAACTCTGCCTCTGTGAATCATTACTATCACAAATACCCATTCAAGTGATCAACTTTATTTTTCGCCAATTGAGTAAAGAGATTCAACAAGAAAACCTTCGTCATTTCAGCCGGAAAAATACCGCAGTATCTCTGGAAATATTTAAGACCTGGTGGATTCACTCAACTATTTCGGAAGAATACATGCAAGTTCTAGCTGAAACAATTGCTTTAAGTGAAATTTTGGCAAGAAAATGAAGGAGAATAACATCAGCAAGATCAAATACCAAACTATTAGTTGAATGAAAAAAAAAAAAAAAATATCGAAAATTATAAAAAAATAAACAAAACATAAGTTAACTCAGTGGTGTAAAAACTTAGTCGTGCACGCTTTTTGACAGGACTAATGTTGAGCTGTATTTTAATTAATTTCCCGAAAATTGGATATAAATATTGAGCTCTGGTATATCCCAGGTTTTTTTCACGTGATTATATAATCACCCGAAGCCATAAGTATACTAGCATGTAATTTATTTCTAAAAATTTTCAAAATCTCGAATATTATAGCCATTCCTTTATTTCGAGTAAATTCATGGGCTCATTTTCGAGTTTTCTAACAACTTGAGTAGCACCCATGGTGAGTTTAATTGAAGAATGAAGAAATGAAGTTCAGAATATTTTTGACTCGAAATTACTAAAGCTCGAAGAAAGAAGCATTAAGTCTTTTTAGAGATTGAACGCCACAGTTATAAGAAATGTGTGGGTGAACTTCGGTGAAGGGTGTGCTTATTGACACGACTTGTTCATTCGGTACTTTGTCATGAGTTTACCAGGAAATTTTGGCATGATACTCTCGAGAACAAATTGAAAATCGATGGTATTTGACTAGTTTGTTTCAATTGTGGTACTTTTTTTTTTTTTTTTTTTTTTTTTTATGCTTCTTATGGGAGTTTCAGATGCATAAAGTCGCAGCCTCGCAGGGTTCAATTTATTAATATTATAGGAAAAGAACATAGTTTCTTCGTGCGACAAATCCCCCCATACTTCAAAAATTCTTCAATCAATTCTCTGGTAATAGGAGATTTTGAAAAAAAAAACGAGTGTCTTTGAAATAAATTATTTCATATAAAAAAAACTGACATTGACCAAACCCATTATCCTGGCTTCTTCCTATTAAAACAATTTCATCACGTGACTTCCGTATCTCGGTCGAGATGCGCATCTCCATCATCGCAGTTTTCTCAAATATCATTGAAAACCACCAAACACCTTTCCATCTGTAAACATGGGTAAGTCCGGCGGCTCGCTGTCACAAAGCGTGGACCAGAAAGTCTACGACTTGCTTCACGACCTTCTCCAAGAACAAACGGAGAAGAACAAGAGCGAAGATCCCATCGACCCAGACCTGCTTCTTCATATTGCATTGGCTCGGGATCTTAGAGCCCTGGATCTTTTAGCGTATGTGCAAAGTAAAGATCTCCTGCTAAGGCGTGTGAAAAGAGTGATATTGGAGAAATCGGTGGATGTGGTTTTGCGCATGTGTCGTGAGGATGAGGAGCATGAATTGGCAGAAGTGATTAGATTGAAACAAGAACATGCACTTCAAAAAGCTGCCGAACAAGATAGTGATTTTGATGGTGTGGATGGCAGTAATCTAATGGATGTGAAGGATACAAATTCTCTCAATAAGTCGTTGGTATCGAAATGGGCGATCGAGGCTGGTAAACCGGAAGATGCAGAGAAAGAAACTGAAGAACAGAAACAAGGTAAAAAAAGAGCTAAAGAGGCCAAGTCTTTGGTGAAAACGAAAAAACCCAAAATTGAGCACACCACTCCTACCACCACACTTCTGTCTTTGGGTGGTCTCCAGGCCATCACCACGCAATTAATGGAACTTGTAGGCTTGCCTATCCTACATCCTGAAATTTACCTCACTACAGGAGTCGAACCTCCTCGTGGTATCTTACTTTATGGTCCTCCTGGATGTGGTAAAACCACAATTGCCAGTGCTTTAGCTGGTGAACTTCAAGTGCCATTTATCAACGTTTCAGCACCTTCTGTGGTTTCGGGAATGTCGGGAGAATCGGAGAAAAAATTGAGGGACATTTTTGAAGAGGCAAAAGCTTTGGCTCCTTGTATTATTTTCCTCGATGAAATCGACGCCATCACTCCGAAAAGAGACGGTGGTGCGCAAAGAGAAATGGAACGTCGTATTGTGGCGCAGCTTCTTACTTCGATGGACGAGTTAACGTTGGAGAACACCGATGGCAAACCGGTGATTGTTTTGGGTGCAACTAATAGACCCGATTCCTTAGACTCGGCGTTACGTAGAGCCGGTCGTTTTGACCGTGAAATTCTCTTGAATGTGCCAAATGAGGAGCAACGGTGCGCGATCTTGAAGACGATGACCGGGCTGTTAAAATTACAGGATAACGACGATTTCAATTACCGCGAATTGGCCAAAATGACTCCGGGTTTTGTTGGTGCAGACCTCAAGAGTTTGGTTACTGCAGCGGGAATCTCTGCCATCAAACGGATCTTTGAGAGTTTGAGTGAACTTGAATCAGAGCTTGAAGGGAAATCTGATGACATGGATATGGATGTTGATGGTGTGATGGTTCCTCGTGCAGATGCGTTAACGACTTTTGAAAGCAAGTCTGAACAGGAGAAGTTATCGACAATCCAACAGTTTTTGGCCAAACACCCGTCTCCACTTACCGATGCACAATTAGCGCCACTTAGTATTACCTACGAGGATTTCAAGACCGCGTTACCAACAATCCAACCAACAGCAAAGAGAGAAGGGTTTGCTACTGTTCCCGATGTCACGTGGAAACACGTGGGCGCATTGGCCAAAGTCCGTATGGAATTGCACATGTGTGTCGTGCAGCCAATCAAAAAACCCGAGCTCTATCAAAAAGTCGGTATCAGTGCCCCTGCTGGAGTGCTTATGTGGGGACCTCCAGGATGCGGTAAGACGCTTCTTGCTAAAGCTGTGGCCAACGAGTCACGTGCCAACTTCATTTCGGTGAAAGGTCCCGAGCTTCTTAATAAGTATGTGGGTGAATCCGAAAGGGCTGTGCGCCAAGTGTTTCAGCGTGCAAGAGCCTCGGCACCATGTATTATTTTCTTCGATGAGTTGGATGCGTTGGTGCCTCGCAGAACGTCTTCTCTTTCGGAGTCTAGTGCCCGTGTTGTGAACACGCTTTTGACTGAACTTGATGGGCTTAATGATAGACAAGGTATTTTTGTGGTGGGGGCCACTAATAGACCCGATATGATCGATCCCGCAATGCTTCGGCCGGGTAGACTCGATAAAACTTTGTATATTGAGTTGCCCACTTCGCTGGAAAGATTTGAGATTCTCAAAACGCTTACAAAGGCTAACAACACGCCTCTTGCAGCGGATGTCGATTTGCAGCAAATTGCAGCGGATACGAGGTGCAGAAACTTCTCTGGTGCAGATCTTTCGCTGTTGGTTAGAGAGGCGGGTGTTTATGCATTAAAGAAAAAGTTCTTTTTTGGTCAGCAAGTGCAGGAGTTGGACGAATCTGGATTCTATGTCGATAACGATAGTGATAACAATATCGAAGTCACCAATGCCGATTTCCTGGCTGCACTTACCTCAATCACGCCCAGTGTTAGTGATAAGGACCGTGCTCGGTATGAGCGCTTGAATCTGCGTCTTGGATGGGGGGTGATCCAAGAGGAGAAGAAGGATGAACCAGAGAAACAAGATGCCTTGTAAGGTGGAAGTAGTAAGTATACAGATAATGATTTAGTTTAATAGACCAATGTTGTTGCCCGTGGATTGTATGTTTTGGCTCAGGAAGTAGTGATGTTGTTTTTCAAAACTTAAAAACGACATGCTATACCAAGCATCAATAGAAAGATTGTCTTGTTGAATCCAAGATTTGTCCCAGCTTGCTACAAAAATACGTGAGCCTTTTTGAAAAAAATCTTTCGTTCCTTTGTTGTTAAATTATTGTGGGCGAGGTGAGATACAAATAGCGCAAGATTACTAATTTGCGAGAATTCCCTCTTCGAAGAGAATAAAAATATCAAGAGAGGTAATAACAGGGTCGACATTTCTCCCCTACTGGTAAAGCAGCTCTCTCGGGCGCTTGGTCAAACAACTTCTTTCGGACGATGACATGAATTAAAAGTAATTAGTGTGCAGAGGACATTTTTGGGCAGGAATCTCAAAGCAGGGTAAACGCTGATGAGAGAGTTCGAGCTTCAACTTTAGTTGTTTTAGATGAGGCACCTGAGGTGGAGGTGCGATCTATTATAGGTTCTCTTCTATTCTATAGTTTAGTTTTGTTAGTGAAGAGTGGTAAAACACTTGGAGCTAATGCCCTATAATAAGATGAATCTTTAAAAAAAAATGGTTCTTTGGTTTCTCTTTCATGAAGTAAGAGGTATATAAAATGGAAGCAACTTGTGGAATGTTTTTGAAATTTTAAAGCATTAGAATAAATTGTTTTTCAATTGACGGATAAAATTGCAGAACAAGCTAAACAGTTAAAATTTTCAAGATGTAATGCAAAGTAAAGTTCCAAAAAAAAAAAAACATTCTTAGAAAAAATCACATATATCAAACAGCCATACCTAAAACTTCACATTATTCACAATTTTTCTCCACCGATATGCTAACTATAATCCGAACGTTTTCTTAATCCCCATATCCAATTAAACTAGGAACAGAACAACAAGAGCCGGTGTTCGCAACCGGAGTTTCGCGGCCAACCAACCAATATTCGCATCCATAGATCTTGCGCAATACAGTACAGTAAATCAAACAAGAAGCATTTTCTTTCATATTTTTTGCAAAACAATTGCAAAGTTCATTAATCCCGGAGCAAAAAAATAGAAAAAAAAAGGGAAATAAAATGTTCTCTCGGAATATTGCTCGTCTATCTCCAACCGTCTCTCGCTCAGCATGGACCCAATTGTCGTTTGCTCGCAGTTACCAGTTTTCAGTGAATGAAGGAGATTATCTTGGTGATGCACTTTCCACAAATCTCGAAACCGTGCCGTTGGTTTTCGATAAACACGAGCCCAAAAATACACCTGCTGTTGCAAAATCTCCTTTGGTTTTCCTTCACGGCATTTTTGGCCTGCGTTCAAATACTCGGTCTGTGGCTCGTCAACTTGCCAGTACTATGGACCGTGATGTATACTGTGTAGATCTCCGGAATTTTGGCGATTCGCCACATATCGACCGGCTTGATTATCCGGCCTTAGCCGCGGACGTCGAGCGTTTTATTGACGAGCAGAATTTCGCCCAGAAACCCATTTTGGTTGGCCATTCGATGGGAGCAAAAACCGTGATGGCATTGGCCTTGCGTCGTCCAGAACTCCCGAAAATGGTGGTTTCTGTGGACAATGCTCCTGTGGCCACGCTTGCCGTGCAACTGTCATTCCCCAAATATATTCGCCAGCTCAGATACTCGCTCGAAGTGGAAAAACGCACCAAAATGAGTGAAGTCGATGCTGATTTGGCGCTCGTCGAGCCTGCAAAGGAAGTGCGCCAGTTTATTTTGAAAAATGTCAAGTCTGGGGGTAAAACTGACGTTTGTAAATCGAAAATCCCTCTTGAGATCATTGCAGATGCTGTGGTGAAGGGTAATATTGCCAATTGGCCTTATGACCATAAAGTGGCCAAGTGGTCAAAGGGCCCTACGTTATTTGTCAGGGGCACAAAGTCTAATTATGTTCCCGATGAGGCAATTGCTGATATCTCGCAATATTTCCCCCAGTTTGAAATCAGGGATATCGACTCGGGTCACTGGGTCATTAGTGAAAAGCCCGCAGAATTCATGGACGTGTTGCGTGAGTTTGTAGAGCGTAAAGAGGACGGAGAGACCGAGGCTCTCTTCTCATAGACAAAGTTGACTTTTTTTCGGAGTGATATAGATTTGAATTAAAAGGCGCAAGAAGGGTTTAACCATACCATCGAAGCCTGTAGAGAAAGTGTTATGTCTTACAAAATGAGTTGGTTCGTTTGTTCCGCAAGTGAGTGTGGAAACGGCCAACTCTTCTTGGCGTATTTCTTCCCAGTACATTGAGTCTTCTCCTGCAAGTTGGATGGATCTGTTTGAGGAGAATTCATATGATGGACCTGAACGTCAAGGAATGCTCCCATCGAAATCACTCCTCAAGATGCAAATAAAGCACAGCTGAAGAAGTTTAATAAAACAAAATATAAAACACTAACTACGATTACTGATGCAAAAATACAATCAACTCTTCATTGTTTATCTCTTTTAAACCAGAAATCAGTGTCCTGACACTGCCTATTTATCGGCCACCTTCAAAGTCTTGGTGACATCATCATAAATGTCAAATCTTCTCTGGTAATGGACCGGAATGCCTGCACGGGCCGAAGGAAGCAACTCCTTATCGAGCTCAGCATACAAAACCTCTTCACCTTCTCCAGCCTCTGCCACAATTCTTCCAGAAGGATCCACAACCAACGAATGGCCATATGCCTGGTACCCAGAGCCACCCACATCACGTGCAGGAGAACACAAAACAGCAAACATTTCATTGTCCACCGCACGTGCCCGCGCAAGAAGGTGCCAGTGCAAAGGACCCGTGGTGGTGTTAAAGGCACCAGGGTAAAACATGGCAAATGCGTTATGGGGAGCACGAGCAGCGCCCATCGCCAATTCAGGGAACCGGATATCGTAGCAGATACCAAGGCCAACATTGCCGAAATCACCAAGCTTAAAAACAGTCGCCTTATCTCCAGCACTCAAAGTAATGGATTCCTTAAACGTGATTCCATTGGGGATATCGATATCGAACAAATGTGCTTTTCTGTGAACAGCCACGATCTCACCTTGAGGGTCGAATGTCAAGGAAGTGTTGAAAATTTTGTCGCTGTTGGCGTCTTTCTCTGGAATAGATCCACCTACAATAAACACATCATGTTTCTTGGCCAAATCGGAAAGAAAAGTGGTGGTTTCTCCACCAGGGATAGCCTCGGCATATTCCCGGAACTTGTCCACTGCATAAGGAGAATTGAAACATTCAGGCAACATCACCACATCCAACTTGCCGATTTTCGATTCCGTCACTGCCGAATCAATATATTTGGCCACTTTCGTTAAATTGGCTGCTTTATCAGCACCTGCCTTCAATTGAACCAAGGCAATCTTCAAGTTTTGCGCAAGAGGGGATTTGAGAACTGACATTTTTGATAATTGTGTGTTTGATTTTTTGATTTCTTTCGTTTTGTTATTTTTTTTTTCGAGAAAAGAGGTTGAAAAAAATAAATTGATAGATTTTAGGGTAAAAAATTTCGTTCCTGTAGGAGATTAGTCACTGATCGAGATAAGGCCAAGGTGGTGGTGGACGCGTTCAAACTGTGGAGTCGCGCACGTGATCTCGGTAAAACTTTCAATCATATTGGAAGTTGGTTATCGGAAGAATGCATTTTTTTTTTACTTATTTGTTTTCCTGTAACTTAGTATGATTCGAAGAGATAGTTCCACTGAATGATTAAATAAGAATATACTTGCACAAGTCAAGGATATTGATTGGTTACTCCGTGGTGTCGGGTGTTTCCTCTTTCTTCGTCTTATCAAAAGACGGCGTGGTTTCTTTTAACCAGTTCAAATGTGGGATAAACACCTCTTTACACCGCTTCTCATTTTTCTCCAACTCCAAACCAATGTAGCCCAAGAAGTCACCGGCCCATTCATCTTTTTGTAACAAATTCGAATCAGGCGCCTTACCATCCTTGTAATAGTCCTTGCACACACCTTGGACGAAAAACTGCTGGAGCCGCAAATCGAAATCGTAGCCAATATTCTCGTAAATACTTTCATACATACGAATATGCGTTTTGCCGTCCCTATAAATGAGATCGTGGTTATCGTAAAGCCAGTCTGTGTAGTATTTTGGGTACGAGCAGTGCATAAACACAATGGGCGCATCATCAGAGCTTTCTGTAGAAATGATGGGGTCGTAATGGCCCAAACCTTTCGACACAAACAGATTTGAGTCCTGGCTCTGGTAGCCGACCCACTTAAACTGTTTTCTTGTTTGGAAATAAGGCTCACCAAGTACTGCAGCGGCAGCAATGAATGTTTCCTTATCACCCTCACCAGCACCACCCTGTGTCATCAAGGGATAGTAGTACTCCGGTCCATAAATGTTGTAGTATAACGCAAGAAGCATTGTACGCACATGTGATGTTTTATTGATCATAAGCACACCTGCTTCTGACGATGGATTTGGCAAAGTGTTTTCGAAATCATGGAAGTTCGAGTTTTCAAACGTGTATTCGGCCAATGGCTTCAAATTACCGCCCAGATGTTGCTTATCGTATTCTGAGTACCGCACCTTATTTTCCTTCACGGGGAACTCCGCGATATCGTGGAATTTAGGGTTTGTGGTTCTCGACCAATTATCGGGCCATAAGATAAGGCCCTTTTCGCGGAAAAGCTGGGATTTAAAAAGATACTCGACGTTGGTGGTGGGGAAAAGATCCGAGTCCAAGTATAACACATTACCAAATTTGGATGTAAGAATAGCAAGCATTTTGAACTGATAACCGCCGAGATTGAACTTCGATTTAAGCATGGCGGCAATAGATCCATCAAGCACATTGCAGCGGGCGTTCAATTTCGGCAAGACTTCTTCACAAAATCGTTGTTCGTATTCGTCTTGAGATGGAATAAACACTTCTATGGGCAAAACACCGCCAGATTTCCGGATCTGTTTCACTACGAGGTATGAGAGCCACGAGTATTTGCCACCACCAATAAGCACGTATCCCTGAGAAGAAACATATTTGTTCCATTCGGGGCTCAGGCGCCTAAGTTCGCCAAAAGTATCGATTTTCACGTTTTCAAGTAAATTGGGGATAAAGTCATGCACAACGCCATGGTGAGACTCCTTGAATTTCTGGACTGTAGTATCGGGGATCTCAAGCACATTTTCAAGGTACTCTTTCGAGAAAAGAAAGAACCTTTCGTTGCTTGAATGTTGCACTGCCCGTTCATTCTTATACTTCTGTTTAATCAGCGGCGCATCAATGGCGTATTTATCAAGATTTTCAAAAAAGGCCGCTATCGGTACTTTGCTGGGGCCTCCAAAAAATCTTGATGCCGAAAGCAGGCCCGGCAGTGACACGTGTAAAAATATAAGAAATCCAATTGTGGTGGCCAACGCCAATTTCACCAAGTTGCTTCGGCGCGTGATCATGGTTGATGATCAGCTTTTCTTTCAAGCAATTTTTAATTCTATGCTTTTGCGTGTGGATTTTGCAAATTTTTTTTTTTTTTTCTTTTGTGTATTGTCTAGAAAGATTTTTTTTTTTTTTCTTTGTTTGGCTCTCTTCTTTTTATTGAGGTCCCCCACTTTAAGGTTTTAAGATCTGCCGTCCGTTGCTCAGTGGGGGAAGGAAGTGAGATTCAGGGCGTTGATTTTAAAAAAAAAAAAATCGCGCCCTTACACACATATGCAGACGGAAATCTGGCGCTCGCGTGAGAATGGCTGCAGACAAATATTATAGTTTTGGGGGAAGATTAGAGGATAGTCTATTTTGGAAAAGAGAGTAATGGAAATTTGATAATTATTGTCGGTTTTAAGATTATGAGAGTTTAATAAGGATGAATTTTTTTTTCCTTTTTTTTTTTTCCTAAATGGTCGATTGATTTTTGTAAGCCACTGCCTTTTTTTGTGTGGACTGTTGTTTGGGAGTGGTGTGTTTATTATTAGACCAGGGCTTTTGGGCCTTGTAATCGTTGAAATCTACGGAACAAAGCCTTTGAAACCTTTGTTCGGTATTTGATGTTAATGATTAAACGATATTTTACTACTAGTGATATATCGTTTTTTCGAAAAAAAAAAAAGAAGAATAATCTAATAACTCCAAAAAAATAGCGTTTGTCTGATTGTTTCTTGTTTCTCACGCACACCCCCCACCCCCAAACCAAATGCGATGTACACAGTTAACAAAATATAGATCCAGCTTCAAGTTATACCGAAACACAAAAAATATTCTACAAACCTGACTTTTCATATAGTTATACGCGAAAACAGACCTCTCGTATAACTTATCTAATAATACGATAAATTTCTTTCATCAAATAAACTCCCTGCAATCTCAAGATGACTCATTTGCTAGGACTCAACCCGGATCTGCAGGTATGATTTTTTTTTTTTTTTTTCCATAGCAAAAGCCTTTTTGCACAACCAAATTTGCAAATAATCAATCATCATGTCATTGAGAACTCCTGACTTCCAGACTCTTCGATCAAAAAGATTTTCATATAAGCTTTTTGGATCTAAAATCTCGAATTCCAAGGCCCCGCTTTTACACAACTTCATTCTTCAAAAACAGGGCCTTTCAAATCATCGGTACGAACTTCTACAATCCACAGACGTGGAAGCATTTGTAAGACACATTTCTGCGAATAAAACCCGCGATGCTAAGACAGAAGCAGACCTCGTTTTCAACGGTGCTGCAGTAACATTGCCACATAAAGTAGTTATGGCTGATCACGTGGATATCGTGGATGCAAATGCCAAAGGAGTTGGTGCCATCAATACCATTTACGTGAGATTCGATGAATCAGGCCTACCTATGAATATTGGCACGAACACTGATACTATTGGCATTCGAGATGCGTTTTACTATAATAATAAGAAGGCTGTTGAGACAAGCAAATCAAAAGGGAAACCTGGTTTGGTATATGGTGGAGGCGGTGCCAGTCGTGCTGCTGTTTACGCATTGCATGCGTTTTTGGGATGCCCCAAAATCTATGTGGTGAACCGGTTTGCTCATGAAATTGCCCAGCTTTCTGAAACCATGACTGCCAACGGATTCACCGGTGAAATCGTAGCCGTGAATTCGCCACAGGAAGCAGAGCTCTTGGAAAAACCAGAGTTGGTTGTTTTGTGTGTTCCTGATTTCAAGCCAGTGACTGCTGAGGAGAAAAATGCTCGTGCCACTTTAGAGGTATTTCTTCAATCTCCTAAAAAGGGTAGTGTGATCGAAATGTGCTACTACCCACATGTGGTCACAAGGCTCTATAGAGATTTCGAAACCGCAGGATGGCAAGTCATTAGTGGGATCGAGCCAATGATTTATCAAGGCATAGCACAGCAGGTATTGTGGACCGGATATTCTGTGGAAGAAATGCCGGTGGAGGATGCCATTCGTCATGTGTATGATGATCTTAACAAACAAAAAGTGAGACAAAACAAACTTTAGACCGAAGGATTGTTATTTTCATGCCCGAATAGTAAAGTTTTTTGACAGACTGGCGCGTCAATTTCTCTTTAAGCTGTCTCAATAAAGTACAGATCTATTAAAGTCAGGACTTTTGAGTATCATAGCTTTGGACGATGTCTCGTATCTTCTCAATTGAATTCTTTGAGTATCGCCAACATTCCGAGGCGGTAAAGGCTTTAAAACACAAAGATTTTTGGTGCTAGAATTTGTTGTAAATACCTTTATTTTTTTTCAAGAACCTTAGTTGATAAGTGGCATGAAGGTTGTATAATTTTGTTGGTGAGGTGAGCGTAATTTCTTTTGCAACATGAAACCAACGGCGCATGGTAGGGGGTATAATCAACAGAAGTTGACATGAGCAACCAGCGAACAATTCCGGAAATATTAGCCGGGTCTCTTATCTAAGTGAGAGGATATTACCTATTTTGGAAGTTTCAACTCATCTGATACAACTTTGTCGACTCATCATGCAAGTAAAAACTTCTTTAGATGCATGAACTTTCGAAAACGTGAAAGTTGCGCCTCTTGAACGCACTGTCATGGACGAAAACGGTAATTTTTTGCAACTCTCCGCGCACAAGTATGGCGATTTGCAAGTGGGTATACATCATCGAAATCGCTGGCAAAAGGAAGTATAAAGCAGGGAAAATCTCCAAACATAATTCTATTTTTTTTTTCTCATCATCAAACAAATCAACAATATCAAAAATGGCCGCTCCTCAAACTTCCAACAAGAACACCACCTCTGCCCCAAACAAGGACAACTGGTTGACTGCTACTACCCCTACTGGCTGGTACTCGTCTTGTGTTATTGCTTAAATAAGCCAATCAGCAACTACTTTCGAACAAGGTTTCTTTTTCTTTTATTTTGGCTGTCCAAAATCTGTTTATACCTTGTGTTTTAGATTTCAATATACTTTAGAACATCTTAATGAAATTTGTAGAAATAGCAGACTCAAGGCCGCGGCTGCAAACCAACGGACAACCCTCGTCACGTGATATGGCATTTACAATACTTTATGAATTTGATTCATTTTTTTAAATAAAAAAAGTGGGGCAAGAAACTTTTTACAATCTTTTGTTTGATAAATCTTGTTTGTGTCTCCCAAAAACAGTCTTACTGATCTGGTGACTCAACTATTTTCTGGTGATCATAACCACTGGCGAGCCTACACACTAGTGCTCGCAGCCCAGTTCTCTTTGCTTAGTAAATGATCTCGTAAGATTGTTCCTCCCCACAATTGATTGCTAATCTTTATTTGTATTTTGTTGAAATTTCGACATTACCTTTTTTTCAACTTAATTCAAAATTTTGAGGTTATACCAAAAGTAAAGTCGGAGTAGCAATTTTTCTGCTTCCATCTATCACAGCACCAGTCTAATCGATGTCTCGGAATTATACCGCCGTTTTCCGCCACGCCAGAACCATGTCCACGCTTCAAAAATTGCCTAAGCTGAGCTCGTTTGTGAAATCAATGGTTCCAGATGACCAAATCAAGACGGAGTTAGCCGCGGAGCAGAATAAAGACGATGTGATCCGCACGCCCCGTGTACTCCAAGACGGATCGTTCTCTTGGCTGTTGCCCGAACCAAGAAGAGAATATTTGTACCTCTCGTCTTCGCCACAGGCCCTTGAGGACTTATCGCTTGATCCAAAGGAAGTCGAAAACTCGCAGTACCGCCAGATTGTTAGTGGCGAGATTTATCAGCAAGACTTCCGTGATTTGGGCTTGCCTTTCCCATATGCACAGGCATACGCCGGGTGGCAATTTGGACAATTTGCAGGCCAATTGGGTGATGGGCGCGTGCACAATTTATTTGAGGTGCCCAAACCCGAAATTGGGGCGCTGCTGCTGCTGCTGCTGCCAACATTTGCAAATAATCGTAGAAAGTATGAGATCCAGTTGAAAGGGTCCGGAATGACTCCGTACTCGCGGTTTGCTGATGGAAAGGCAGTGTTGCGCTCGTCTATAAGAGAATATATTATCTCCGAGCACTTGAACGCCATTGGAATCCCATCCACTCGAGCGCTAGCTTTAACTTTTCTTCCTAAAACGTATGCCCGCAGACATGGGGCGGAGAAATGTGCCATTGTAGCGCGTTTCGCTGAGCTGTGGATACGTCTTGGGTCTTTTGATTTGCACCGCTGGCGCCATGATGTGCTGGGCGTACGCAAGCTTTCTCAGTATGTGATAGATGAGCTTTTCACCTTAGAATCCGGAGTCAAGTTCCCATATTTCGAGAGTCTTTTGGCAGCGACGAAAACCGACTTTTTCGCCAACACCAGCAATTCATTAGGTGCGTTGACCGATTTCGATAAGATGTACTACGAGATTATTGTGAGAAACGCCACAACTACTGCTATGTGGCAGTCATACGGATTCCTTAATGGAGTGCTTAACACCGATAACACCTCAGTTCTCGGGCTTTCAATGGATTTCGGTCCGTTTGCGATTATGGACAAACTTGACCGCAAGTTTACTCCTAATTCAGAGGATCACATGCTCAGATATAGTTATGCCAATACTCCCACGGCCATTTGGTGGAATTTGACGCGTCTTGGTGAAGATATTGCCCATCTTATTGGTGCCGGCGAGAAAATGATAAATGACGATAGTTTGATGCGTGGCGCTTACGGTAAAGATGACGAAGAGAGGATTATTAAGCGGGCCACCAAAATTATTGAAATTGGTGGGGAATTGTACCAGTATGCGTTTACAAAACAGTATGTGGAGACTCTTTTTAAACGTCTTGGGTTGCCCCTGCTGTTAGTTTCGGCACAGGACCCGGATCTGCAAAACGACGAGTTGATTGCGCCATTGATCGATATGCTTGAAAAAGTTCAGTGTGATTACAACAAGTTTTTCATCAGTTTGCAGAATGCAGACGTGACCAGTGCCGAATTCGATGCTGAATCTTTTGCTCGCTCAATTTTGGTTGAAGATCCAAGCGAATTGGGTAACTACGATAAGAAAGAATTGGTAAATGTCATTACGCAATGGTTAAACAAGTACCAAACTTATGTTGCTAGGCAAGGACTTGATAAAGAAGCCAGTAAAAAGGCAAACCCACAATTTCTTCCACGGAGCTGGATCTTGAACGAGGTCATTCAAAGAACCGAAGAGAGTGACGGAAAGGACTTGACCTATCTCCACAAACTCGAAAAAATGGCTTTCAACCCATACGATCCTACTGCATGGGGTGATGAACTCAAGGAACTCGAGGAGAAATGGGTTTTGCAGGGTGACGTAAGTGAAGATATGTCCATGTTACAGTGTAGCTGCTCTTCTTAACCTTACATACTTTACAATGCGAACATTTATTTGTTTACAAGTCAAATATTAGTCAGTATTCATATTGTAAGCTTATAAGTATAAATAACATTCAGTGATTTACTTGCTGTGTTCCTTAATGGCATCTTGGTATCCCTTTTCGAAAGCCTCCTTGGCCTTAGTTTGGCCTGCAGTGTCCAACTTGGCAATTTTCTTGTCCAAGGAATGGTCGCCTGTGGTGAAGCCACCCAAGATTCCGGAGCTTGGCGAAGATGAAGAGTGTCCCGTCTTTTCAGTGCCCGATGCACCGGTAGTGGAAGTGGTGTGCTTGCCACTAGTGCCACTAGTGCCGGCAGTGTAGGAGCCAGTTCCTGGAATGTCAGTACCACGGGAAGTAGTGCTGTGATCACCAGTGACAGCAGCACCAGTGGAAGGCACAGATGCACCATATGTTTCTTTTCCATGGCCTGTGGAAGGAGCAGATGCACCATACGAATCTTTTCCAGCAGATTTGGCAGTGTAGGACTCGGTACCGGGAATGTCCGTTCCACGAGCTGTGGTGCTATGGTCGCCAGTCACCGCAGGGCCTGTAGCAGTGCCTGTAGTAGCGCCAGCACCTGAGGTACCGTAGGAGTCCTTACCAGAATAGTTGGATGAAGTATGGTTGCCGTAAGAGTCCTTTCCAGAGGAGCCAGCAGTATACGATTGGGTTCCTGGGATGTCAGTACCACGAGCAGTAGTACTGTGGTCGCCTGTAACAGCAGATGCAGCGTTATAAGAGTCATTTTCAGAGTAACCATAAGATGGGCCAGATGCACCGTAGGAGTCCTTTCCGGTGGAATCATTCTTGGCGTAGGCAGTTCCTGCAGCGGCACCAGTGACACCAGCAGTACCTGCGGCAGCAGCACCAGTGGCCTTAGAAGAATCTAAGCCATGGTTTCCAGAAGAAGAAACCTTTTGATCGTAGCCAGTTGAGTTGGCCAAGGCTTCTTTGCCCGAGGCTTCTTTGTCAGCAACAGCACCCGACAATGCGTCTTTTCCAGAAGATTTCTTGTCGGCGGTTGTGGCTGCAGAAGCATCCTTCTTGTCACCGAAATACTTGGTGCCTGCACCTCCCTCAGTGCCAGATAAGTTCTCTTTGCCCAACAATTTTCCGGCTTTCTGGTCATATTCGTCACCGTATTTGGCGGCGTTTTCCTTGGTATAATCGCCCCTCTTGTAACCCTCCTGGACTTCTCCAGAAAGATTTTCTTTTCCAACAAGCTTACCGCCGGCCTTATCGAGGTCGTCGACTTGCTTGTTACCGGAAATCTTAGATTGAATTTTGTCAGCGAGTCCCATGATTAGTTGGATATGATTGTTCCTTGTGTTAACTTGTGTTTTGTTTTAGAATTGAGTTATTGTAGTTATTGAATTTGATTCAATTGCTCTAATAGTTAATTCTTCTACATCTAACTTCGAGCGGCCGATTCCATATTTATATAGAAAAATGTTCACAGCAACCATTGGGTGCAAAACAATTGCTCCACATGTGTCGCGAATCACTGTCCCCGAAACTAAGGTACCTTGCTGTGGGTTTTTTCTTGCACATAGCTCACCTTGACGCATGATTCGTCAGTCCGCGGGCTATATGCCGTCCAAATCCACCGGAAGACCATCAATGTGGAGAACCGAGGGGGAGGGAGGGGGAGGAACTTGTGGCTAATGCTATTAATGACCGGGTATAAGCGCCGCGATCGGTAATGATGTCATGGGAACAGAAAACTGTGGAATTCTTTGAATTAAACACTGCCACAGATTAGGAGCATTGCCGTAAATCGCCCACGCATGACTTCTGTTGTTGTGTAAGAAATGAAAGAAAAAAAAAGAAAAGAGAAGAGGTCAGGAATGTGAGCTTCCTCTTGCTCTCGCTTTTTTCCCAAGGACCATGAAAATCTACTCTATGAATGGTATCAGAGAGCTAGGGCCAAAATAATTTCTGGCCAAACTGAACATCCAAAATATCTATCCATTTACTATACAGGCCCCTTAATCCAAAAGTTTGACGTAGTTTGACGGGCAAATACCCACCTGTCCGTTGGCCTTTTTGGCCTGCCACCACTTACCGTCAATATCATCGACGTCCAAGATTTCGTCCTTCACGAACGAGATCTCATTTGTATCTTCTGGGTTGGCCTCGTAACTGTACAATGCCTTGGCCTTGTAGCGGAACGTGGTTACTGGCACAGCGAAGTTATCGTTAGTAGAATTCACGTTGCCCGTATTATACACGGTGTTTCTCGCACTGGCATTGTTCAAATTACTGTTTGAGAAGTTTTCCAAGCCGTTCAAGTGCTGCGAGGACATATAAGCAGACTTGTTGTTGTGAGTAGTGAGTTGCGAAAGACCCGAATCATTTGCAGGGAATGCCTGGGAGTTAGTGCGAGGCATGGCAAATTCGTTCTCGTTGTCATCGATTTTATTGCCCGCCGAAGGGAGCTGGCCATGGGTATAAGAATTGTTCTTGACCGAAAAAGAGTCAATGAACTGGTTGGTAGGCGATTCGGGGTGGCCGCCGAAGTACACCACCCACAAAATATTCAACATCAGGAGCAAAATGCAGCCTGCGGCGCAACACAAGTTGGCAGGCGAGTTCGACTTGTACACAAGCGTGTTGGTCGAGTTGGTGGTATATACTATCGCCACCGAAAGAAGTCCCACGAGCGTGAATTTGTACAACTCGATGTTGTTGTTGAGGTATAATAAAAAAATCACGATAATCAACAAGATTTCATACACGAGGCCCCACCATGTGAACCTGAGAAATGAGGGCGAGCCGCTGGCACCTGCGCCAGCAATGGCAATGATCCATGCTATAACGCCAAAGGATACTGTGCTGATGGCAAATGGATCACCCAAGAAATTTGAAAACCGAAGCGCCATATTGAACGTGAAAAAGTTGAAGGAAAACGAATGGGATGAGATGGGACAAACGCTTCAGAGTGTATGTGCTTGAGATCGGGTTAGCTAATGAGAAACAAAGCGTTTTCAAACTGAAAGTCTTGAAATAAATGGAAAAATTTCTACTTTTTTGATGCAGGTCTTTCTATTTTCCAGTTTATAACTTTCGCTTGATCTGATCTGATGTGAGTAGCCGAGGATCAAGGTACAAGGTAGGGGTATGGGTTTTTTTTTTCCAAGGGCGGGTAAATCAATGACTAAAAACACAGAAACGAGCGAGAGGTGTAGTGTTTATTCCCTGCTTTATTTTTCTTTTTTTTTTTGATTTTGCAGTGGGGGTGATTATGAATTAGCAGCTATGTTGAGTAGTTATAAACCAAAATTTCCTTATTATCTCGAAATGAGCACTGAGTATTTTTTTTTTTTCTGACCAAAACAGAAGAGGAAATAGGAGTCAGAAAAAAAAAACTCCAGATCGCGTGTTTGAGAATCGCGCTTCTTGCGTGCCGGAGTCGTGTTTCGATAAGTCTAGACCAGAGAGAAAACGCGGTCCAATAAATTGAACACCGTCAAAATACCACATCATGAAAAGACAATGGTATCAGACTTTGAAAAAAATAAAAACATTTTAAGACGTATTGAGTTTATTGTTGAATTAACCATACCAGTTAATTTATCGGTAACTAGTAGTGCAAAATGTATTTGAACCACAGTTGGGGATATGCCCTCGCACGACTCCATCACGGGAAGTTTTTGATCTGGCTCTACTTTTAATAAATTGAAGGTTGGTCACAAAAAAACGCCATGAAAATGTTTGTATTGAATGGTAAAGTGCAATTCGGGTCAACTGTCGAAATCTGCATGTATTTTCGTGAACTTTGTGTGATAGCCACAGGCTTAATTTTACTCTACTCACAGTTGATTAGCATTTAAGAGAGTTGAAGTATCAGATCAGGTCTTTCTGAAATTGATATTTGACTAGACTTTGGGGTAATTTTTTGATATCACTAGCTTAACACTCCCAAAAAGCCTTTGCTTCCATTTCACAGAAAAATATTCATGACCACGGGAGAAACCAGCGCTCTGTGCGTCTACAACTAATAGACTCCAGCATGAACGATCATATCAGGTTACAAATCCAAAGACCTACTCGAAGAATCGTTAAAAATGAAAAAAATAAACGTTTCATGAAGTGAAATCTTCCAAATTTCCGGCAAAAATGCTTTAACAAGCACTTCTTAAATCCTGTAAATTTATCAACACAACAAATCCTAATACTTATTTCACGAAAATGTTGAGCGAAGAACAGAGTTGACCGTACAATTTCTGTCTCTCTTCAGTCAGTGGTGGGTCTTCTCAGATAAAATGTCGCATTTCTCAATCATTCAATTTCGTTATAGATATCGAAAGAACCTCACTTCTCTATTTACAAGAAGATTGACCAGCCTTGGGCTTTTGTTCCCCACATGTGAAACAAGGTATTGTTTTAGAGAAAAGTCTCTTTTCCCTCTGCTTTCTGTCCCCTCTCTACTATCGCTGCTTTGCTGAATCTTCTGTTGAAGAAGTTGTAAGCACAAGACTACTTTCTTGAAAAAGACTTGAGCCCGCACCGGTTGCCCAAAAACGCACTGGCCTGAAGTTGACGAGTCTGAGTATAGGAAGTCCAACCAATCATTGGCAAATTCAGGCCTGAAATCAGACCACAACTCAAGAAAAATGGGGAATTGATTAGCCACAGCCTCAATTAGGGTTGAAAAGCAAGTACTAGGTCAGGCGGGCAAAGGGTCACATGATATTGTAAATTGTATAGCAACGTCCATAAGGAAATATTAACATAGCTATAGAAGTTGTCTTTATAATGGATTCATTTTTTTCCCTTTCTTTCTTTCATTCTTCATGCATTTTACGTTCAGTGCGTTGCCCCAAGAAATATACTGGCACTCAAACACACCACCATCACGACAAAACCCCAAATTGAAAGCACCAAGCCTCCATACTTGCAAACCTGTTCGAGACGCGTCAAGCGGCCACTTCCATCAAGCGGCTTGATCAACATGTAGCTGAAAAGTCCGGGTAAAATAAACGAGATTGACGTAGAGCCTGTGGCACCTACAAACGCAAGCACGTGCGCCAACGATTTCACGGTCATGGCCACAAGGTAAGATGCCACCACAATTACCGAGGTGATAATGTAAAATTTCTTGGTGGTGAGTGGCACCACTATAGGCGCATGGCCATCTGTATCCTGAGCACCTTCCATCGGCGTAGTACTAATAAGCGAGTGGTCAAATGATTGGTCAACCGATTCCGAATCGTGATCTTCTGAAATCGCAGTGTAACCTTCAGCAGAAGATGGTGAATGGGCATTTTTACGAAGTTTCCACCCGGCAGCAGAACCACCCAGGGTGATAAAGTGGATCACGTGATTCACAGAGCCCCGGCACGGATGGCATTGAAGTGGGAACGATAATGATACCATGATAACAATAGCCAAGCGACCGATAAGTGAAGGGACAGAGTCACGTGCGTACATGCTAATAATGTTAGCATTCACCGTATTGCCAAAAGTCAAGTATCCCGTGACACCCACCACCAAGTACAGCGCACAGGCTATAGAAATGGCATTACGGATAATAAGATTTCCTTGGCGGGTTTGCGAGCCATGCTTTTCGCTAGGCTGGAGCTCATTGATAATGGCAAACATGTTCTGGTGGCACGTATAGGCAAACACAAAGATGGAAAACGACGTCAACGTTTGGCGCCACGACACCGGGCCTAGCCAGTCCACGACACGGCCTTCTACGGGCACAGAATCCACGATATAATGTTCCACCACAAGACAAATAAGGTAAACTACACTAACTAAAGCCACCACACTGGTATACTTCAACGAGTCCAATTTTTTGAGGTAACTAAGCGGCGCCACCACGGCCAACATGAAAACCGAGATCCAAAGATTTCTTTCGAGCAAAACAGACCCCGGTTTGACCCCGGCACTTTCCACGATTTTCGGCATCAAGTCGCCAATCACCACTAGGTACAGGACCCCAACGCCAAAGCATTTAATGGCAATAGCACCATCGAAAATCACCAGGAGTTGCGGGTATGTCAACTGGCAAAGACTGAAATATGACACTGCGCCTTGCTGCTGAGTATACTTGGCCACTTTGTTTTGAAGATAGAGCCCAAAGGCTGAAGTAAGAGAACTCCATACGATAAGCCCAGCCCCAAAAAACAACCCGTTGCACTTGAGGCCATAAGGCATGGCTAGAATTCCTGCACCGATGATGGTGTTGAGGAGATTTATGGACCCGGACTTGACCGTCGCTGTTCCCATCTTTTCAAGTGAAGTGTACTTCTTTTTCTGTTCTTTACTTTTTTTTTTGTATAATTTCTCAATAAAAAGTATGCACCAGAATTTCGTGCTCGGAAGGTGCTGTGCAACTGGGGTTTCGCTGGTCTGTGTGCAGGAAACTGTTAACTAAGTAGTCAATTCCAGAAATACATTCTATGTGAAATTGTGAAACAACTTCATTGCTTCACTTGAGAAGAATTTGCGTGCTTTTTTTTCCTTTTTTCGTGTTCTTTGTTTGTTTTTTTTACAACTTTTGGTAGGTTTCTGCTTCACTTGCCATTGTCTTTTCTCAATAGCAAGCACCAGCACCGCGTTTTCTTTTTTTTTTTTTAGTTATTTCCATGACTGATAAGCGCGTGGGGAATCTTGCAGATGTTGAAAATTGAAAATATACTCCATTCACTTTACCCAAATCAGTATACGTCCTGTAGTAAAAAAAGCTGGAAATAAGTCAACAAGTCATCGAAATTTGTTCAACCAATCGAGGATTCCTTAGTTTCTAAATGTAAGCGAGAAATGTACTGCACTACTCTGTAATCTACTACACTTCCGTGACACTTTGACACTTATGCAAGGAGCACTTCTGCCCTTTTCATAAATTCCGTTCTTTCTTAGGTATAACTATTCAAATGGTACATATTTTCTACACGAGAAACACGAAGTACCGGCTCGGGCTCGGGCTCTGAGGGGATTGGCATTGCGCATGATGTGGATTTACGGTTTACTGCTTCTTTCGAAAATCAGAAAATGTACCATCCCAACAACAAGGCAATGATCACCAAGATTGCGGCAAAGGGGAGCGAGATGCCACTCACAGTTTCCTGAGGAATGACCTGAGTCTCCTGGCCGGCCTTTTCGGTGGAGTCCAATTTCTCCGTCAAGTCGTTGATTTTCGTGTTAGAGTTGTCCAACTCGCTCTGGTATTCCTTAGCCTTAGGCTGCTCCTCGACGCGTGAAGTGTCCACTTCCTTAAGCACTTGGTCGGTGTTGATGGTGGATACGTTAGCGGGATTTATGGATTTATCGTGTGCTACAGTCGTGTCGGCCTCGTTTTTGATCACCAGAGTGTCACGAATCATCGTGTTCTGCGTGGCGTTGGCAAAGCTGTTCTCGTTGATCTGGGTCTCGTCTCTGACATCATCCTCAACAATGAAGTTGACTCTCAATTTCTTTTGAGCACCTTCAGAACCGTGTTGTTGATACAAAGTGGTCCAGTTTTCGGCAACCTTTGAGGCGTCGTCAAACGATGGGCAAGGGCACGACACAATCAAAAACTTGTCCTTGCACTTGAAATCCTTGGGCAATGGCGTCGTGTATCCTTGTAAAATAACCGAGATTTTCATGCTTTCACCGGGAGCAACAATGCTGGCATTGGGTCTGACACAGTACAATTTGGGGGCGGTGGTCTTGACCTTGAAGGCCAAAGGCTCGGAGGTGGTGTTGGTCAAGGTCAAGTGCTCAGTGAGAGGCTCGACAAAAGTGCCTATATTTGTTAGTAAATGTCTGGGGAAACAATGGGTATTGTCAGTGTAAGGGAGGTATAAGAGTTGAAAATTTGAGAATATAAAAAAAAAAGGAAGATGATGAAAAAGAAGAAGGGGGACGTTTCATTGCGAACACAAGTTGACTCATGGATAAAAGATAAAGGCTTGATTTCTGGTTTCTTTTTTTTTTTTTGTTCAATTCGAATTCATAGGAAAGGATCCTATATCTGTGATTAGGTGAGATCATAGATATGACGTGTCCTAAACATGAGACTCTCATTTAATCAAACCCACCATCACCACCAACAGAAAAGCTACTTCAAACTGACATCTTAATGAATCGCCGGCGGGTAATTATCCCTTATCTATTTTTTTTTTTTTTTCTTTTCGTTTCCACTTAATTCCGTTTTGGTTTTGTAGCCACATGAGCAACTGGTGCTCGCTCACACATACACACACAAAATGCGCTATAACCGGGCTCTAATAATAACACACACAAAAGACAATCATCCGCTGACCCCACGGAAGATTCATATCGAGAAATATCTATAAGCAATATTTATATGTTTTGGGTTGAAGAAATCGGAAACCGGCTCTCATATTCGATGTCAAGTGCGGGCGTCCAATTAGCTTACCATTGAATAGATCAAGGGAAGAAAAAAATAAAAGTAAAAATAAAAAATAAAAAATAAAAAAAAGCATGTAAAGAAACTGGAGGGGGTGAACACTGTTTGCCGAAGATCATAAACCAATAAAATCCCGGCAATTAAACTGGTAACATACCTCGATAGGTCAACACGTTGGGATGGACTTCCATTTTTCTGCTTGATTCTGGGTTTATGGATGGAGATTGAATAGGGTGGAAGTTGGACAAGGAAAAGAAAGGATTGAGTGTTGGAGGGGACTATTGCGCGCGCACGCACTCACTCACTCATTCACTAACGCAGCATAAAAACGGGGTCTGGCGCAAGACTCTAAAAAAAAAAAAAAAAAAAAAAAAAAAAATGCGGGAAATATAAACAAACAAACACTGAGGCGAAGAGTTTGACACCATTTGGTGGTGTACGGGTGTTTAGTAACGTTGGGCTACGCCGCTTCGGGCCCTTGGGCCTTGGGCCTTGAGCCTTCAAGGCTCACTTCACTTCACTTCACTATTAAGAGGCGAAAAAGCAGCTCAGCCACAGCTACAGAAGTGATTTTCTCACTAGAGCTCAAATTTTGAAAAGGTACAAGGGAAAAACAAATGAGTAACTCTGATTTTGAAAGAGAATAGAAGAAATTTGAAAATGTAGGCGTGCATATTCGCATGAATTATTATTTATTCCTAAAGTATGAAGTCAAGTTATAATCAATTGATTGATACACAAACATATTTGCTAAATACGTTCTAGAAAGATAAAAAAAATAGAGTGGTAATGTTGACTTCTCATTAAAAAACTCAAATAACTGGCCTACAAAACCAAACGGCGGTAGCCTCCAGATGCTCTGCACACTTCCTGGTGAGCTGCCATCAATTTCTGAGCCTGCAAAGGGTCCTCAACCTCGGTAGGCTCAGGCCACGACAAGTACTCGTTGGTGTAGTTGGAAACAAAGTCTTGTGGCACAATTTCCAAGCGCTGGCCGTAAGCGGTCACCTTGCGCCAATCACGGTGCACGTTAAACAAGGAGTCTGAGAAGTAAGCATAGCAACGTTCAAACATTTTGCGAGCCAAACTTGTGCCCATGGCTGGTTTGAAGTTTGTGTACTCTTCCCATGCATCAGCAGGATTTTGAAGTACAAAGTCGGTGGCCTTTTTAACTGCACGCATAAATCCTTTGACCTTTTCCGGGTTGGCAGCCAAGAAGTCGTCGTTACAGATATACAAGATAGTACAGAAACAACAACAGCCCAATTCGGCAAGCTTATCAATTCTCAACATCTTAGCATCAGTAACAGGCCGTCCAACCTCACGACAGTACTCTTCCAACTCAACTTGCTGCACGCACTCAATACCAATGCCAGCATCAATACTGCCTTCGATAATACATTTGGCCACATTCATGCCACAGCGCACAGCAGTGTAGTCCAGAGGTGTCATCCCATAATGCTTGGTCAACTCATCAATCTGGATCTTGCCAAACTCGCCAACATAGCCAATACGCTTACCCTTCAACGATTGAAAGTCTGGGGTGATTCCAGAACCTTCCAAATACAAAACACCAGTGAATGGTTCGTCCAAAAGCGACCCAACAGATGTCACATTAAACCCTCTGGCCTTTGCTGCCAAAGTGTGGACCATGGCCTTCAATCCCATGTCACATTTACCGGACCCAATCAACTCAGTGACATCACTTGGGTTGGTGGGTTCCAAGAGTGCAATGTCAAGACCTTCCTCTTTAAAGAAGCCCTTGGTCTGAGCAAGGTAGACGGCAATATGATAAGGGGCAGTCTGCCAGTTGAAGCAAAAAGTGATTTTTTCAGAAGTCATATTAAGAGAGTATTCAGAATGTTGAGAGTGTTAAGAATGATTGCAAAAAAAAAAATTACTGACTTTCGAGGGATTTGGCCGACTATTTATATACAAATTTTCCGAGATTACACATCTCGTATTTTACCTCGAAGAACGTGTAAGATATCTGATTAAGGTTCCGGGTGTCCCGGAATTTTCGTAATTATGTTCTTTAATGCCGCAAATGAAGGCCGCGTAGTTGCATATACCCTTGTGGATGTTTCCGATAAGAAGGTTATTAAAAACGCGCCTATTGATTTATTTTTTTTTTTTTTTTTTTTTTTTTTTTCTTTTTTTAGAATCAAAACTGAGAAACAAAAATGAAAAGAATGCTTTCCTTAATCCATGCTTCATCATTGTGGGTGTTTTTTGAAAGATTTTGTGTGTCAGCACGTCTGTCCTTTTACGTTACATCAGAAAAATATGAGATCCAATGATTTATGCCTCAAGTTTTCCCCTAAACAAGACAAGTGTGTCGACTTAAAGAGAGTTGTCATAAATTTATGATTTATTTGCTTACATCATACACCGCTCATTATTTTTGTTTGGGTAAAATCAAGTACTACAAAGCACTAAATACACGTTCCGAATTCATTAAAGTTTTGGTTCTGAGACCTGTGATGAACGCCAGATAGAAGATATAGAGGGATTAGATGCCTAGAGTTGTGCCAGTATAGAGCCAGAATTCCGTAGCCGATTATTATGAGATTTATGTAAGTATAAAGAATAAAGCACAATTTCTCTCTATGGGTATTTAAGGTCAGTTGTACTTGCTTTTGAAATCTTTTTGGTATCAAAAAAAAAAAAAAAAACAATTCATAGATGAAGAAAGTGTAACTGGAAGTAATAAGAATATGAGCAACACTTAAGCTTATTCCGAAGTTCAACTTGCTCTTTTATAGTCAGCGTGATTTTAGCTTTTTATTTGTAAACCACTAAATCGACTCGAAAAGAAGTGAAATGCAAACTGAATTTTCTTTACAAACCTCAAGCAATCATAATAACAGGTATTCTCTTGAGATTTTGTGAAGAAAATGTTAATTTTATGAGTTTTATTATGCTTCCTTTAGAAGTATCCAAGTTTGCATTCTTGGCTCCCATTTGGATCTGTCTATATTATATTTTTAAGTATGATTTTTGAAGTAAGTTGAGTTGGACAGAACCTTTTTTCAAATTCCGTTTTTTTTTTTTTTTATTAATGATATTTTTTTTATTTTTTTATTTTTTTCTCGAGTCCCATCTACGATATGATAGCCTTGTCTATGAGACATTGCTTTGTTTTTATTTTTGTAGATTCTACACCTTTCTAACCTTGCAGATACAGCTTTTGAAAATGTTGGGTAGCAAAAAGGTGAAGCAACAAATAAAAATGGGTGCGAAAATTGACATCGATTTTTAAAGTGCGCGAATCAGATCGCCAATCATCTCAACCCCACCGCAGCCTTTGAAAATGACGCTTAAGTGGTGCAGGATTCAAACCAGGCGCCTTCGCTACTTGGTGAAAACTCATGCCTCTCATGAAAGACTAAAGAATTATTCATAATATCCTCCTAGGTTTTCATTAAGTCAAATTGATTAATCTAGACGTATGAACGACGTGACAGTTTTATTTTGAAAAATATATAAAAAATCCAATTACTGTGGCACATGCCGTTTAATTTTTGGCCTAACATTGATGCCGTGCGCACTGACGGAGCCTTATCAGCTAATTTGCCCCCTTGAATTCCAGGCTTATCGGGGCCACATTAAATTTATAAATAGTTGTGGATTTCTTGAGGATACTAAGGTTTTTTTCTTTTACTTTTTCTTTTACTTTTTCTTTTTTTTTTTTTTTCTTTTTTCTTTTTGAGAATAACTTTATTCAACTTCATAAACATGGCTTTCCTTTTTGGCATATTACATTCTGACGGAACTCACTCGGGCTTCAAGATTGGCAGCGGAGAAATCAACGCTGTTTTGGGTGTTACTCAAACCAGCGAACTTAGCCCAAAAACAAGCAAGACTGGCCTGGCTAAGAAGATTGATTAGTCAGATTGATCAATTAGATTTGAGAAAATTCATCATACTCGCGTGCCCCAGAAATATATAGTTTAGCTTTCAATACTATGACATATTCAGTGTTAAAGAACTCCAAGGGAGACAGATCAATTACAGCTAACAGTTTCTTTTCTTCCTTTGCAAAATCATGAACATTGAAATATTTACACACACCAGAAGTATTGTGCTTCTATATAACAAAAAAACTAGAACACTCCATTTCTTAAACCACCTAGTAGTCATCTCCCTTCGAGACAACCTCCTTTTTGTGAGGGTGCAACAAAATCGTGTGTTCGTATTGAGCAGTGTAGGAACCCACAGTATCAACCAAAGGTGGGTAATCCTCAACCACACCAGCACGCACCAATTGCGTCAATGCAAGAAGATATTTATCCTCGCCTGCACGTTCCAAGTATCTGCGGCACCAGGGCAAAGTGCCGAAGTTTGTCTGGATGGATTTGACAAGGTCTTTTGCTCTTTGTGTGGGCAACTTAACGTCAGCAGTGTTCTTGTTCAATGCATAATGCGAGCACTCACCCAGGGTCACCACGTAACCTTTACCTGTAGTACCAAAAGTCTCTATGGCAAAAGTCTCGCCCTCTTCCATCTTGGTCATATCACCGTTGGCCACAATAGGCACGGTTTTACCCAGGTGGATTTCGTAATCACCGATGTTGTGACCATTCAAGTTCCGGATACACTTGATGGGGTAAGTCTTACCGTTAAGCTCCATTTCATACGATTCCATCACTTCTTGAATCGCACCACCGATATCGTTCAACCGAACATCGATACCAGCCTCCTTGATTCCGGTATAAGTAGCCTCACGAACGGCCGTCAACAAACTGTCGTACTTGTTGTCAAAAGTAAGCGTGAATGCAGAATCGATAATGTGTCCATTCACATGCACACCGAAATCCACCTTCATCACGTCATCTTGCTTCAATACAAGCTTATCTCCGGTATTAGGAGTGTAGTGGGCAGCCACGTGATTCACCGAAAGACCGGTGGGGAACCCAATGCCCTGGGTCAAAGTATGGTCATTTCCAGTATAGGCTCTAGTAGAATTTTCAATCATATCGGCAATTTCAATCATGGTCATGCCTGGCTTGATATTCTGTTGGGCCTTAGCACGCACACGACGGTGGATCTCAGCACCTTTACGGAAATCCTGCCAGTAGTTGTTTTTTTGTCTATCCAAGTACCGTTTTTCCTCATCGGTGGTTCTATAACTATTCACCTCTAATGGATACTCCATCCACTGACCCTCGGGGAATACACCGTCTGGGTATGACGTATTGATATAAACGTTCTTCTTCTTTTTCTTGTTGTTTTTCTTTTTCTTCTTTTTCTTGTCGTCATTGCCTTCGTCATTCTTTTCTTCAGTTGCTGCTTCTTCTTTTGCGGCTTCCTCGGCTCCTTCGGCTACAACCGTGGGTTTTTCTTCGAGCGTCAATTTCTCGACTTCGGCCTGTGGCACATCTTTGGTTTCACTTGCAGACATTATAAAGCAAGAAACTAATTGATTGTCTGTAGAAAAAAAAAAAAAAAAAAGGAACAATCTTTTGTATTCTTGAAAGAGACAAATTGACCAATCTACTTTTCAAATATATACAGGATGACCATTGCGGTTGGAGAGAAAATTTTCAGTCAACTCACTTCATTAACTTCAGCTTAATTTGAAATTAAACTTTATTGTGATCTGATTCAGAAGCACAGTAAATGAGTAAGTATACCTGATTCTTAACAAAAAGATATTAAAAGAAAAATTGTGTGTACTTGCATATTTCGAGTAATGAGGTTATCAGCACTCCGCCCTTAGTTAGTGGTGCTCATTGATGATTCTTAATTCCCAGCTCATGTGTTATTCAGAAAGTTGGAATGAATTTGACATGGACATTCGTCAAAAAGAAAAAGAGAAATCAGGACTTTTCTTTGGAGATAGTCGTCAAAAAAATCTATGCTTTGTAAGTAATATCTATTATTTTTTTCATCTCGCTAATAATCGCTCCCTCTTATCTGACTCTTCAATATCCATGAGTCTTAATTTTCTGTGAAATGCCATTCCATACAACAATATTAGTAAATTAGTATCTACTAAAGAATTTTCTTCATAATTAATATAAAAAAAAGTCAAATCTGAACATGTCCTTCCGTCGTGAGATAATTCAATTTATCTTTTACTTGATCAATCCGTTATATATTTTACAGTTCGATTGTCAATTTCTGGTGTTCTTCGTAAGAGGTAAAGAATTTGACAGTAAGTTCCTTATGAATAACTCCAATTTCCAACTTTTATCACGATTTCTTCCTGCCATTGAGTAAAAGTCAAACTACCCTGAAAGGTGGATTTAACCGAAAAGTCGTTTATTTGATTTGTGGAAGCGTGGCTATCTACAACAATAAGATATTTTGCAGTAATTAATTATCGCCTAGAGTAAAAGGCCAATTTTAAATGTTACAGCATCTTAAAGACAAGGATGTTCTTGTGATTCAAAACATAAATGATTAGTGGATTTATTTGACCATGAACGCATCCAAAAGTCTAGAATTACTACTGTTTATGGTACAGTTAAGCTCTAATAGTAATGTTTCCTGTAAAACTTCTTGTAATTAATATATGTAATTCTAAAAAAAAAAATGGGAGGGAGTCGAATCCCGTAAAGTCCTGCTCTCGTAACAAATAACAAACCAGGGGCCAGCCTAGTCCTTAGACAGCTCGGGCCCTGCCAGCCCAAAAAGCTCGGCCTTATCGAAATTGATCATTTTCCCATCCACCGGCGTCTGCAGCATTCTGTGGAGTTGACCATGGAAATCCGGCGTTTTCAAAAGCGTGCGTCCATTCTGGCCATGAGAAGGATGGCCCGAGGCACCACCACCTATGCCAGCACCACCGGGCGAAGGCGTGAAGAAATTGACGTAATCGTTCATGTTGAAGCCGGCCGGCGTCAACGCCAAGCCCGCAGACGGGAGTGCACTTCCGGGCACTGCTAAGTTGGCATTATTGCCGTAAAACATGGGCGTGAGTCTATTTTGTGGTGTTTTTGCCATCGACACGGCTGTGCGTTTGGGTGTAAGTGGAGGAGCCATGAATTGGTTACCGGCCAGATGTGATTTGGTGGCCATGGGTACTGGGTTGCCGAATGCAGAATTGTGTGGAGCAGAACTGGTGCTAGGGCGTCGAGGCGTGATTCCGGTTCCGGTTCCGGTTCCGGTTCCGTGCCCATACAGTTTTGGCACTTGTGGCGAGGTGGCCAAGTACATGAGCAAATCGGCGCCTTCTTCGTCGTTATACGCGTCGCCTCTTCCCTGTTGTGTTGGTGTTTTGAGCAACACACTATGTGAGGTGGGTGCAAGTTGCTTACGGGCTAAAGTCGGCGTGGTTTGCGTTTTTTTCTTGGCAGGAGAACGTTCCGCTGGAGGAGCGTTTGCCGAAAGTACCGGCAGCGGATGCAATTCCTGGGCCTTTGGTGAAGATTTTTGCAGCGTTTTGGCCTCTTTTGGAGCTTGTGCTGCAGCTATCGGCTGTAATACCATGTGAGGCTCACGGGGTTTAATCACCGCGCCACTATCGGCCCTGCGGCGCTTTATCGGAGAGTCGTTTGGCTCGGTATACGCCTCAGAATCGACCGACCCCGCCCTTGACCGGCCAGCAGAAGAAGGGGTGTGGGCCAACCGATTTTCGTCTGCGACAAACGTCTTGAGCGGCAGGCTGGAGAGGAATATCGATGGTTTGGTCAGCGTGGGCAGCGCACGTCCAGGAGAGTATAAATTGGGCAGCAGGACCAAGGATTTTTGGCCGCCGCTAGCGATCTGGCGTCTCCACATATAATAGTTTTTCAACGGACTGGATTTCGGAAGTGACGTTTGAGAAACGGGCGAGTCCGGCGGCAATTGACGGGCGGTATTTCCTGCCGCTGTGGCCGTGAGCAGCTGCTTAGCAGCCACCGACGCCTGAGACAACTTTTTCTTGAGTTCCTGTGCGATTTTCTCCAACTCGTCCTTGCGCAACGGCGTTTTCGGTTTGCGTGAACTTGTATGAGCCCCTTCTTTAACCGCCGGCGCGGGACTGAGTTTGGCCACCGCCTCTTTATCTGGTTGGTTGGCACTTTGGCTCTCTTGAAGTGTATTCAGCGACATTAGATCGGATAATTATGACCTGAAGTTTCTTTCTTGCTTTCTGTCAAGGTGTTTTTCTTTTTTTTTTTCCCCAACGACACGTTCTCTATAATCGATGCTCGTTTTGTAAGAAAATTTTATATTTATTAGTAGAACAAAAAAAAAAGTCTTCTCTTATCTCTTTGGGGTGGAATATATGACGAGCGAACTGTTCGTTGGCTTTTTCTAAATGGTAGATTCTTAAGCAGCCAATGTAACTCGTGGAGCACTCGGGTTTGCTCGATGGAAAAGAGGAAGAGATGGATGGTTCTTTCCTGTTGGAATATAATGTAAAGCAAAATCCAAAGAAAGAAGAAAAACACCGGAAAAGAAACGAAACCAAAAAAAAGAAAAAATTTCTAGAATACGAAAAATGGAAGCAAACTAGTGGTAGAAGTAAAGAAGAAGCAGAGCAAAAAAATGCGACGCAGAATCCACGATTCGACAGGACGTGTGAGGAGATATTTCTCAATCGGGATTAATGGCTTACAGGACGCGACTCTATAGTTAATCGACCATGCGGAAGAATGCACTCTTTTGGGAAGCAAACGTCTTTTGGGAAAGGGAGCAGAATTTGGCAATTCCTGGGCGGGAAAAAACCCACTTTATTTAAAATAGAATCAGGTTTGATATAGACTTTTTGAATGTAGAATTAATTGCTTCGAATTACAAAAAGCAGAGGGATTCGTCGATTATGTGGTACTGCATAAGCTGGTCCGTTCCGTGGCACCCGAGTATATGCGCGTCAGGCCGTGGAAATATTGGGCGTTACGTTGACATGGAATTCCATTTTTTCATGAAAGAGAATAGGAAAATCCACCTATTTTTTTTTTTTTTTTTTTTTTTTTTTTTGAATATTCCGTGACCTTTAACCATGAGGGTAAAGAAAATTAAAAAAAAAAAAAAAAAGAAAAACATCAAAACCTATATCTTGAGTGTACTCATGTGTTGTGAGGCATGATTAAGCTAAGAATGCTTCGAGAACCCCCGCATTGATTGATGGGACTATCAACCAATTTCTTTTTTCTTTATATTTATCCCTTGTTGAATTTTGCTAATTTTTGCTGCATTCTTTGTCTTAGGTGTAGGCTCTTATTTTTTTATTTTTTTTTCAGTCTCTACTATCGTGGGTACTCAGTTAAAGATAAGTATATTTTAATAACGAACTCTAAACACCCTTCCAGCTCCTGATTTATATTTTCTTTGGAAGAAACAAACGTTAACAAAACCTCGCTAAATAATTTTACTGCAAGTCAAAATAAAAATTAAAAAATTGAGAAGACAAAAACAAAAAAGACGTCGGTGTCCTGCTACTTCTAGATAGGGAGAGTACTAGAGGAAACTATACCCGCCATTTCCCAATCCATATTTACGAACTCGACGCGCACCTGAAAAGTCCATATTGGGGCTAAAAGATTTGGAAAAAAGAAATCACATTGAAAGCATAGATTGCTCAATTCACTCTGTCATCTATCCTCGATTGATTGCGGTTAACATTTTCGCCGCAGTTGCATATTTGTTGCTGAAGGGGGTAGCAACCTAATTTTGCGATAAGAGATTGCAAGACGCGCCTGGCAACACAAGTTGCGACAAGGTGCAACAAGGTGCAACAAGCTTCTTCATCAGAAAACTAGCCAGCCACTGTAGAAATATTTGTTAGAGCCACAGTTATGGGTCCGAAATTAATTCCCCTGTTTTCTTTAGTTTAATTGCCCTTTTTTATTTCTTTCTCCGATATTAAGTTGCTTTCAGGGGACTTTCTACCGCCTAATGAATCTCTGGCTCAGATAGTGTTGGGCCCCCATATCTCTGTGATCGACAAAGGCCTCTCCCTTCTTGGCCAAGCCTGAGTGGATGCACTACTAACCATTGTTACCGGATTAGTATGCTACAATCTTTTGTCTTGCATTCTCTCGGCCAAGGTTTGCCAACTCGTCTCTCGGAGTTATTACTATGAAAACATTATATAAAGCCATTTTCCTCTTGCTTTAATAAGTAGCGAAAGGGCTAACTCAAATTACATATAACAAACATTCATTAGCGGGTAACGATACCCAGTCGAACCTGGCAGATAGTAAAGAGATCTTTTAACTAGATATATATTTCATAACCTGAAGTCCAAGTAGAGGTAAGATTCCGCGTCACTGTCATCTGATCTTTTGTCTTTCTGTTTTTGCAATTTCTTTTTTTTTTTTTCTTATTTTTTGGGGGAATTCGAGATTTTAATCTGTATTTTGATAATAGTAGAATGGCTGTGATTCGTTTCATTTATCAAACAATAGACTTTGGTGAAAAAACAGGATAAATAAGGATAATTAATGCTTCATGCTTTCAAAATTTTTGTTCATTTTTTGGGTTCCCGATATTCCAAGAAAAAAGGGAAAAAATTATCCTGATTTGATTTTCTCTCTTATCTTTTATTGAAGATTAAGAATCTCGGATCCGGCCGACGCTTTGGGTATCTACAAAATGCGAAAAACTTGAGGCGATAAGAAAAAGCCTTAAACTCCCTTTCTTGATTCAAAAAAACGGTTATTAAAAAAAAAAAAGAGGAAAAAAAAAAACACTACAAAAACTAATCTATTAAATAAATCTGAAGAAAACAGAGCGAAACCTAATAATAGAATAGTCTCTGCGAAGATAAATACCACCCCCTCCATGAAACCTGGAAAATGTCTGTCCTTTCGCCCCAGCGGAGTTCTCCGGTCGATCCACGGTCACGTGACCGTGCTTAAATTTCATTTCAGATAACGGTTCGAACTTTTTAAAAAACGAATTCCATAACTGCTGCACATTTCCTGCCTCGCCCCCAAATATAATAAAAAAAAGGTAGAGGAAACAGACTCGGCATGTTTTCAATTCCTCTTTATTTGGTGCCTTTAGCATTGGTCATATGCGTTTATCTGGTGGTGACTCTGGGCTTACCCCGGTTTTTTCTTGTGCCAACTCAAAACTGGCAGGACAAAATATTACATGTGATCAATTACCCCAAACCGATTTACTTGAAAGTCGGAGCTAAACGCTCAAGTTATAGGCGCAGACTTATTACTGCAAGTTCTCAGCCCTCTTTCTATACAAATTTCGTCAACAACAAGTTGAAGGTGCTGCCTTTTGATGCGATGAATGAAAATAATGAGTTTATGAACAAAATGAAAATCCGTGACCCGAAGCATCCTGCAAGAAAAATGATTTTTGGTTTTTTCCATCCTTATGCCAATAACGGTGGTGGTGGCGAAAAAGTCTTGTGGCAGGCGGTACTGGCCACGTTGCAGGAAGATGAACGAAATATCGTGGCCGTATATACTACTAATACCGATGCCGAGCCGCTCCAAATTTTGTCTAAAGCAGAGGCCAAGTTCAAAGTGGCCAATTTGGATCCTGCTCGTATTGTATTCATTTATTTGCGCAAGTACGCCAAGTATATTGACGGTTCATACTGGAAACACTTCACGCTAGTGGGCCAGCTTTTTGGATCGGTGCTTCTTGGTCTTGAGGCAATGTACGAGCTCAGCCCCGATGTGTGGATCGATACGATGGGACTTCCTGGCAGTTACTGGCTTGTGTCGTGGGTATTGAAGATCCCCGTGGTGGCATATGTGCACTACCCCATCATCCAACCAGATATGTTTAACAAGTTGAAATTTAAGAAAATCCAGGACTTGCTGTCGTTTACCTTCACTGCTAGTGACACCAAGCATCTTTTGAAATTCTCGTACTGGTCGATTCTATACTTGGTGTATATCTACTTGGGCTCTTGTGTGGACGTAACTCTTTGCAATGGCACCTGGACTTTTGACCACATCACCAGTATCTGGGCCCTCAACAGGAGCAAAGTAGTGCAAATCGTGTATCCGCCCTGTTCAACTGAAGACATGGCAGAAAAAACGCAAGTTGAGGGAAAACAGCTGACTTCTAGAGAAAATAAATTGCTCTACATTGCGCAATTCCGCCCGGAGAAAAGACACGCCTTGGTTTTAGAAAACTATAAGCAGTTTGTGGAAACTTTCCATAAATCCAAGTTGCCTTTGAAAAGCTTGCCCAAAGTAGTATTTCTTGGCTCATGCCGGACGCAATCGGACTCTTCGACCCTCGATTCGCTTCGTGAACAAGTGAATGAACTTGGCTTATCGGAATACGTTGAATTTATTGTAGATTGTTCTTTTGAAGAAGTCAAGCAGACTTTGAGCAATTGTACATTTGGCCTCAATGCCATGTGGAATGAACATTTCGGAATTGGCGTGGTGGAGTATCTCAGTGCTGGAGTAGTGCCTATTGTTCATGCTTCTGCAGGCCCGCTTTTGGATATTGTGAGGCAAGATGAGCCTGCCACTTCTTGGAAAAACGACTTGGGCTTTTTCTTCAAAAGTGAAAGTGACCCGGATTTCGAAGGTCTGAAGACACAAGATATGCTTGAATTTTCTATCCGTGGTAATGCTTGTGCGTTCCCAACATTGGGCAATTTGCTTGAAAAAATCTTTATCGAGAATCCAGAAGAAATCTCTGAATCCGTACTTGAGGCCAAGAGAATATTGGGTATAAAGCTCCTGCTGGAACGGTTTTCAAATCGGAAATTTGCCCAAACATGGATTGAATATGTACGGGGCGTGGCTCTATTAGAGATTAAGTATAGGGAGTCTCGCAGAGACAAGGTGGACCGTGTTTACTGAGTGATTTTTGAGACAAAAACAGAAAAAAATCAAAATCAAAATCAAAATCAAAAGATTAATATTGCACTAGTAAGTTCGTAGACTGTGGTGAGAATATACTAGGCAGTAACATCATCTTTTGGCGCAGGTACTCGAAATTTTCGGGCAGTGAAAAACACTATCGTGGGCTCGAATTGAATGGTACTGGATTGTCGTCTCCGGTAATTCTCTGACTTTGTGCCATTTCACATTGTGGAGATGACAAGAAGTTTATGGATGAAATTATGAAGTTGAATATTAAGATACGCAATTTTTATTTTTTTGACTGATACATCTGATTAAAGGAAGAGAGAAGTGGTACTGACCATCACTCTCTAAAAACTATAAACTATAGAAAAAAACCTCTAACCAGCTCCCAAATACATACCGACTGGCGAACCAAAGCCCACTTCACGCCGTACCACGGCAAAAAAGGGCAATCAAATATATATTTGTAACCGCAATGAATCTTACGTCATCGACCTAATGGATAGGTTTCCTTCAAAGCCAACTTCAATTGCTT
>JAJMCO010000034.1:0-79075 GCA_030573015.1 Metschnikowia peoriensis | reverse complement strand
AACGGTAAGTACGAGGCGATGTTGCAAGGTATTCTTGACGTAGCAAGCTTGCCTGATCCAGTGGGAAAGACCACTTTGGCAAAGAAACTTGACGAGGGCTTGAATTTATACCGTGTGCTGGCACCATTGGGCGTACTTCTCATCATTTTCGAGAGTCGGCCAGAAGTTATTGCAAACATTTCTGCGCTCGCTATCAAATCGGGCAACTGCGCTATCTTGAAAGGAGGTAAGGAATCCTACCAGACGTTCAAGGCGATTTCCGAGGTCGTCAACTCCACTTTACGCCAACAAACTGCGGTCCCCGAATCCGCAATCCAGTTGATCCAGTCTCGTGGCGAAGTCTCCGATTTGTTGGCTCAGGATAAGTACATTGACTTGGTGATTCCACGTGGAAGCAATGCACTTGTGCGCAACATCAAGGAAAACACCAAGATTCCTGTTTTGGGCCATGCCGATGGTATCTGCTCGATTTTCGTCGACAAAGATGCCGACATCGCCAAGGCTTGTCGTATAGTGGTGGACTCGAAGACAAATTACCCGGCCGGGTGCAACGCCGTCGAACAATTGCTTCTTCACGAACAGATCGTGGCGGATTCCACCAAACTTAATACCCTTTTGAGTAGCCTCACTAATGCAGGCGTCACGTTGCATGTTGTTCCGGAACTCAGGTCTAAATTGGATGATTCCTCGGTGGACCCTAAATTTGTGGTTGATGCTGCACCCGATGCATTCGACACCGAGTATTTGTCATTTGACATTTCCGTGAAACCAGTGACCGATGTTGCCGGTGCTATAGCCCATATTAACGAACATTCGTCTAAACATACCGACTGTATTGTCACGGAAACAAAGGCCACGGCAGATGTCTTTTTGAAGGCGATCGATTCTGCTGGCGTGTACTGGAACTGCTCCACCAGATTCGCCGACGGTTTTAGATACGGGTTCGGTACTGAGGTCGGTATCAGTACTAACAAAATCCATGCGCGTGGACCCGTTGGGCTCGAGGGGTTGATGAGCTACCAATACCAGCTCAAGGGCGATGGACATATTGCACTGGAGTATGTTGGTGCCGGTGGCTCCAAGGTGTTTGTTCACGAGGACCTTCCTTTTTGAACAAAAAGATTGTTGTCTATTACAATAGGATAGTATGTACAAGGTAAACAGTTAACAATTTTCTTTAGGCAATGAACTTCTTGAACTCGTCGTAGTCCTTTGGTGGGAAGCCTGGGTAAGGCTCGATGATCTTGTCCAACGCAGGCTCAGGCAACTCAAGTGTGCTCCACTGTTCCAATGAAAAGAAATCCGTCAACAGTTTGATCCACTGCATACGTGCGTCGATCGACTCAAGGTCAGTGTCACGCACTTTCTTCAGTCTGAGTCTCGCGCGAATGGCGCCCAAATTATCAACCGCATCATTGAGACGGAGGTTGGAGAATTTCTTGGAAATATCGTCCTTGATCATCTTCAGGAGACGTGGCGACTTGCCATTGGTACTGATCATGATTTGCAAAGCGTCCTGGTTGAACATCAGGCCAAAGTAGAAGTCACACATTGGCGGCTTGTCAGCAATGTTGACGGGGATCCTCAAGTATTTGCACTGGTAGTAAATCTTTGTGGATAAGACGGGATCGTCGATGCAGCAGCACACACACGCAAAGTGTTCATCGCGAATGAGCTTCTCCATGTCGGCGTAGTGTTCAGGTCCAATGTCCTTGTACGAATCGATTGAGAATGGAGGCTTGTTCTCATACATTGTGATGTCCAGTGACTCATATTCACGCTCGATAAGCTTAAAGAGCTTGCCGTCTTTATGACGCTGAAGCAAATCTGGGTGCGTTTTGTCACCCGTCACCACCGTGATTTTGGCGTTGGCCCTAATCATGTGATCTACTCTACTGAGACCAACGTCTCCGCCACCAATCACAAGGCAGTGTTTATCCTTGACTTGCCATGCCAAAAGAAGTGAGCCTGGTGTTCTGTCGTCTTCAGTCATGGATTCTGTGTATATTGTTAGTGAATTCAGGCGTCATCTGGTAAGCAACTGATGATTATCGGAGTAATGTTGCAGCCGCGGATCACGTGCCGTGTGGTGATAAAGATCGGTCACGTGTCGCATTATGATTTCCGGAAAAGCCGCTTGTCATGAGGCACGTGATGGACTTGCACGAGTCGGTGCTGCAAATTGTTAGCCGCTATTCACAATTGGAGACCACAATAGGATATCAGCTGGTTTTTATATCTGTTTGTAGATTGATTAAGTAAGAATATTGGTTATGAATATTCTTCAAAGATTTCCACTTTTTATTTCTTCTCGCCTTTCAAAAAAGACTAATTATTTTCTCAAATGAACTTCTTTGATTATTTTGATGGGGATATCGAGTAGTCACCAAACACGCCCATGACTGAAGCGAAGAACAAACATAAGACAGAAAGAGGCAAAAAATGAAAAAATGAAAAATGAAAAAATGAAAAATGAAAAAATGAAAAATGAAAAAATGACTCCAGCTTCATGCTAGCTTCAATTTTAGCACTGTCGTCACTCTGTGATATGGTTCGTGTCTTTCACAAAAAGTTGAGCCACTGGCGAAATCTCCTCGGCCCTTAAAAAAAAAAGTCGCGCCTCACGGGTGGCGGCGGAGCCTCGGGGATAAATTAAGCGAACACTAAACTTTAATTGTGGGAATCAAACACATTAGAAATAAGGAACTGAAACCGGGCGAGAACAAGCATCTACATTTATTTTGACTGCTTTTATGAAAAATCAAAACAATTTTTCGTTTAATTCTTTACGAAATATTCCCTGGGTCCCCTATCTTATCTATATTATATGCTATGGTTAGCATGATGGCGTGCACACAGGGTGTCCCTAGCTGGGAAAAATCAATCGACCGTGTCCCGATCCTTAAGGACATGATTAAAGGAAAAATTTTCCTAAGCGAGACGAGGCGAGCACATGGTAATTGAGGCTAAAAAATATGGAATTTTCCATTCTGTGATGATCATAAGAAAGACTTAATAATCTATCACAGTATTCAGCAAAATACCTATGCTCTTCACTTTCTCTACATAAACTTTTTTCCGTGGTGCTTTCTTTCTTTTTTTTTTTTTTTTTCTTTTCCCGCCTGGCTTTCCGGCACACGGTGCCTCCACATGCTCATAATCGATACTGCCGGTGAAACATTGGCACGCATTAAGAAAAAAAAATTGACCGGACCGACAAACTACGATCGCCTACCCACACGCTTTTACCACGATCCCAAAACAAGAAATCAATTTTTTTTCTATTATTCCTTTCATCGCTCATCTTGAGATACACAACTCATGCCTGCTTTTAAGAAAAGTGAGCGGCGCCAGCTGATGGCGGAACGTCGCCCCAGTGCCTCGTATATTCCGGCAGTAATTCCGCCTCTTTCTGGACTAGAGAAACCAAACAACCCAAGTTTGAAACTCGAGCAATGTGACATTCTTATCATGGGCACGGGACTCGTGGAGCTGATTTTGGCTGCATCGCTTGCGTGGCAGGGTGTCGAAGTGTTGCATATTGATAAAAACACGCATTATGGTGACACGGCGTCTACGCTTACTATCGACCAGTTGAAAAAATGGTGTGTCGAAGTGAACCAGGGCCGGGTAGCGCATTACAGTGATGCGCAGATATATGTGCCTGGAGGCAAGCAAAACAACGCGTACACAAGCAAAGACTATGGCGTGGATCTCAGTCCTAAAATCATGTTTGCGCAGCTGGACTTGTTGGCTTTGCTCGTGCAGCTGAAGGTGTACAAGTATTTGGAATTCCAGAGCTTGCTGAACTTTCACGTGTTCGAAAATGATCACTTCAAGTCGAAGTTATCCAACACCACGAAGGAGGAAATTTTCACCGACCAGCTGTTATCGTTGACTACCAAACGCCTGTTAATGAAGTTCCTTAAGTTCGTGCTTCAAGATAACCTGGACGAGTCTAAAGTCCAGCTCCTTAACGCACATTCACAAACGCCTATTGACGCGTTTTTGCTGCAGCAGTTCAACTTACACCTGCCCCAATCTGACGAGCTCATCTATTCAATCGGGCTCTGCACGCGTAAACATACCCGCACACCAGAGGCCATTGCGCGCATGAAACGGTTTCTTGTTTCATTTGATGTTTACGGCAATTTCCCCGTGATGGTGCTGAAGTATGGTGGTCCTGGAGAGTTATCGCAAGGTTTCTGTAGAAGCGCGGCGGTGGCCGGTACCACGTACAAGCTCGATACACGGCTTACAGACTACGACCCACAAGCGAAAATTGCGCGTTTCGATGATGGACTGGCGGTTAAGATCAACGAAAAAGTGGTGGTTGCGCCAACTCAAGTGCCAAAGTTTTTGGCCACAAGCTATGCGGCCTTGGAAGAAAAGTTACAACCATTTGTTGTAACAAGGCTCGTGACAGTTGTGCGTAACGATTGTCGCGAGTGGATGGCCGATAAAGAATCGCTGGCTATTGTCGTGTTCCCGCCAGAATCGTTGCCCACCAATAACCAGTATTCGGTGCAGGTGGTGATCCAAAACGGCAACTCTGGTGTGTGTCCTGTGGGTGAATCGATCTGGTATTCCCATACATGCGAGCCTCATGCAGCCAAAGCGAAAGAGGACTTGGCCAGCGCGTTTGCTAAGATGGAAAATGCCATCTTACGTGAGAGCGCCACAGACCTCGACAGCGTGCTTGATGACACTGACTTTGTTGTGAGCCGCCAAGGTACGCCTCTTTTAGTCAATTCCTTCAAATTAGGCGAGTCTCTTTCGGGATTTGTGCCTGCTAAAGCATTGGATATTGTGTGCAAGCTAGGCTTTGTGCAGACTACCTACATTAACCCTGACCTCTCGAACGTGTTGTCCCCCACCATCGCGTCAAAGCAAAACATCTCGAACTTGTCTGTTCCAGATTCAGATGATATTTTGTTCCTGAACATGCCTTCCGCTGAACTCAGTTACGATGGTATCATCGGCGAGGTCAAGCTGTTGTATCAGCGCATTACGGGATCGTGCGACGATTTCTTCGTTGTTGATTTCGAGGATGACGAGGATGACGAGGATACACCCGTTGAAATGTCACGTCGCGCCGGTATTGATCACGCGGTTATAGATAACGAGCTGGCCATCGATGACGATGACTACGATCATGATCCCTCGCACCACGAGCCTTTTGGTGCGGGTGAGATGGAGCTTTGAGCAAACGCTCTTCTATTTAATTTTCTGTGTCTTTTTTTTTTCTTTTGCGTTTTTTTTATGGACCTATTCCCCTGCATGCCTAGTGTTTGTCTGTGTGGTTCCTTTTTTCATTTCTTGTGAGGCACTCTTGTTCCACGTATATACATATGCCATTTCAACTGCGTGCTACTAATTCCCGCTACCCTGTGCTGTTTCTAGCCCACCATCGCCTATATAATTCATAATAAATGATCAATAACAAGTGCGGTCCTGATTTGGACTAATCTGACCTGTGAAGCAGAGCGTGACGTGGTTGCGCCTTGTAACCGTCTTTTTCAAAAGGCTATATTTTGAAATTCCTGGTCTCCGAAGAATTGTGAAAATTTCCATAGACGATTCAATAAAGATACACGCTTTTCCTTAAGCTTTTAGTAGAATGAACATTGAACATGAGGCCAACTAACTGAGAGCCTCACACCTGAGATAGCCTCGCATGAAGACAAAATCATATACGCTCAACTATAAAGACATAAAATTTTTTTGAAGAATGGAGTTTCTTTCATATATAAAAGATTACAATTATTCATCGTGCCATTCGCCATATATAGCGTGTAGATGTTACAGGTTTATTAGCATCTGCGATAACCACTGCCGTATTAGTGAGAAACGGGCCACGCAAATTAGGGGACATATCCATCCACAAAGACTGCCTTTCACGAGCGGCTCACGACAAAAACTGTTAAAAAATAAAACCGATTTAAAAGTGCAATATTAAAAAAATAGAAAAAATAGAACTCGAAAGGCAGCTTTTAGTACGAACCTCCAACCGTATGTTTAGGGCTCGTGCCCTCGAATCGGCAATCGCACGCGCTCACGCGGTCTATATGCAGTCCAATTCCTCATCGGTCGCAGCATCGATGCCGAAAAAAAAAATCCAACCACCTTGAAATTCTGGCTTTCCTTCTCCACTGAGCAGTTAACTGACGAAGAAGTCCACGTAATTTTTTCACTCTCACTACCAAATTAATTTTAAAAATGTCTGACATCGAAGAACAACAAATCGTCGAGGAGGTTGCCGTTGAACAACAAGACGCCTCTATCTCTATTGAGGATGCTCTTAAGGTTGTCTTGAGAACTTCTTTGGTTCACGACGGTCTTGCCAGAGGCTTGAGAGAGGCTTCTAAGGCTTTGTCCAGAAAGGAGGCTCAATTGTGTGTTCTCTGTGACTCCGTCACCGAGGCCTCGATCGTTAAGTTGGTTGAGGGTTTGTGTAACGAGGGTGACGAGAAGATTCCTTTGATCAAGGTTTCCGACGCCAAGTTGTTGGGTGAGTGGGCCGGTTTGTGCCAGTTGGACAGAGAGGGTAACGCCAGAAAGGTTGTTGGTGCTTCTTGTGTTGTTGTCAAGAACTGGGGTGCTGACTCTGAGGAGAGAAACATCTTGTTGGAGCACTTCTCCCAGCAATAAGCGTGCCGATCCGCTAGGGTTTGTTCGTATATAGTGATTTAATCTGATGACGTTACTATGAAATTTGTTTGTCACTTTTTTGATGTAGATTGTTGTAAGGAAATGATGAAATTCGGAGAAGACATGTCAATCTGATGTGTGGTTATTCGTGCGCGTATGAGTTACTGATGCTGAAATTTCAAATAATTACCCTCCTTTTTTCTACTTGAGAGATGCATATGTCATGTAGACCATTTGTGATTTGTTGTGTTTTAATCTGTTCTGTCTCATAATCTTGCTATGACCATCATCTTTTCTGAGAATTGATATGCTGGTGGTTCCTCAACTAGTTCCAATACAATGTTCAACACCTCTAGTAGAAAGATTAGGAGCATGTTCTACATTGATAGTGTGAAGCACTTAAGTGATGATGGTGCTTCCACTTATACCAGTGTTTCCTACGACTCCAAAATACAACTCTAAAAATCTCATTTCCTTAGTCTATTTTGATGGTTTATTAAGGCCTTCTGCATAAAGTGAACCACACCTCATCTTCCTCTGTAGCTTAATTTTAAAAGAAGTACTATCTATTCTTATGCCCTAGCTAATTCAAAAAAGACATGTCTATTTTTGTCGCGTGTGGTGCTGAAACTCCAGGTATTTTCTCATTTATTTGAAACTAGTTAAGTATGGCACTTGGAAACACAAGCCAGATTTAACCGATCTTGTCTCATCTAGGCAATTTGAGCTCTTTTAGAACTTGTAGAATCAAGCTAGTAGTTTGAATTACAAAAGAAAATAAAATATGAGAAAAGGGAAATGGAATTCTTGAAGAGATGTTGATTGACTCGGAAAAGGCGAAACCAAAGGTAGGTCCCATGCCTTACATAAACCTGTTACCAAGCAGGTATTTGTTTCTCGAAAAAAAAAAAAAAAAAAAAAAAGAAGAAGAAGAAAAGTTTTGGCAATTGCTAAAAAACTTGTATAATTTTCCTTTCTTTAAAATCATTTAAGTAAATGTAGACAGTTGAAACCGGCGTAGTCTTCATGATTGCGAAATTATTTGCAGCCCACGTCAATATTTAAGAATATACACCAGCCCCTCAAAAACTAACTTTGGAGAATTTCTGAAAATTTATATAATAAGTAGAGAAGCAGTAAAAGAAAGTATGTATCCATAAAAGAAATATTAAAACTTTCGAAATTCTTTATATTTTTCACACACACACCAAGACTCCTCATTTCAAACTCATCATCATCATCATTTCCAAGCAAGTCGCGCATTCATACATCTCACGAAAACAAATGATTCAGACGCTTCTGATGTAGATTTTTTTTCCTACAATTACTTTGAAAACAGCGAGTATGCTGGGACATGATGATAAGTGGGAGAAACGAGAGGCCCGAATGCGTGGTTCAGGGTATGTTAATATAAAAAAAAAAACTTTGTTCTTTCGTAAAATAATCAAAACACGCAGAGACATGTATATTACCAAAACAGAGGACTAACAATGGGCTAGCACGCGAGGCATCAAAATAGAAGAGTTTAGCATTGCATCTCCTGAACACACGCGAAGTAGAAAAAATAGTCTAAATTTGGACTCTGCATTTATAAAGCCAGATGATCTTAGTCGGCCCCGTCTCCGACAGACCCGTGGGCGCACGAGAGTTACAGGGATTCCTGAAAAACAAGAAGAAGAAATAGGAGCAAAAACCGACGTGAAAATAAAAACAAAAACAGAAACCGTGAAAGCACAGCATGTTACACAAACAGGGAACCGGAAATTGCGCTTCAGCTCGGATGAAGACGACGACGACGAGGATGAAGATGAAGATGAAGGACCTGAACACAATAAAGGATTTGATCCGCGTGCACCTTTCACAAGCTCACAGAAACAGGCGGACAATTACAGTAAAAACGAGGATGATTATAATATGGATCTCGGGTTTGAGGCCGAGGATGAGCCTCGTGCTGATGGTCTAGAGATGGAATTTGAAAGAGAATCCGAAGAGAAAATGCCTACAATTTCAGTGAAACAAGAGGAGCAACATGATGAAGTTCCTATGCCAGAAAACGACGCTAAGCGTCGACGTGGACGACCTAAAAAGAACGAGCGGGAGAAAAAAGTGGCAGTAGTCACGCGGCGTTCCCGGCGAATCGTCGACAATCCCAGTTTACGTCAGGCACATGTGCCTGATCCGTCAGTCCTGCTTAAAGTAGCACGGCCTCTAAGAGCACTTGGATTGGCGCTGCTTCTTCCTTATCAACCAAGTGCTGATAGCAACCTTGAAATTGTGCTGCTTGGAGCGAAATCTCGCGGTAAACAGAGACCTATGGTTGTAGATGCAGAGCGTGTTATAACACCCAGCACAAGAGCTAGGCGCGTGCAGTTGAACACGCTCGATGTCTTGCAGCAGTTTGTTGAGGAACACGCGCCACGGCCAACGCAAAACGAGATTGTCAATGAAAACGTGGTGTTGACAGAGTTCAAGGCACATCTCAAGTATAATCTAGCATATTTGATGGATCAGCACGCGAGCATTCTCGACATTTCGCAGGATATTTACGAGTTACAACGGCGCAAAAACGAGGTCAGGCGCCAGATCTTGGAACTTCGTAAAGCACACGCAAAAGTGGGTACAGAATTAGCTAAGGAACGCAAAGCACATACAGAAAACACAACGCTGCATCAGCAATTTATGGCCATGTCCAATTCGTTGCGCCAGTTGAAATCTGCTGTTCTGGATGGCCCAGAAGCATTTCAGAGCAGTAAAAGTGAGCTCGTACACGAAAAACTTGCGGAGGTTTCTCGTATTTTCCATCCGGCCACGGGGTTGCAGGCACAACTTCGAGGCATCAACTCTGCACTTGCAGAGACAATTAGGAGACTGGATCACCAGTAATGACATCGTTAATATGAAGGAAATCTGAATGTGACGAAGAGTCTATTCATTCAAGTTTTGGAAGAAGAGCCAATGTAATCGCGAAGGCATATATATGATGTGGTCTGTATATCCAAAATTTAAGGAGAGGGCGGGTTTGGTCGTGTTTTTGCTCTTCATCACACGTTTAATTTGGAACCACTGGTCACTGTGATTAAAGGTCAATTACAAACAGTGAACATAAAAGAGTTTGATATGCAAATCTATTCTACACACAAGAATTATTCTTTCACTACACATTGGACTCCGTGTTTTTTCAAAGTAAGGCTGATTAAGAAGAATATAGTATAGACCAATTGAGCTTCATCACCCAAAACATACCAGCACTACATATAATCAAGTACTAATATGGAATTAATGATTAGAAGTTATAGAAGTACAAACAGCCACTCCACTGCCTCGAGGGAAAAAAATATAAGAACAGAACTTCAACGCTTTTCTATGCAAATGCAGCCTCTACTCGTCGCCCACCAAGGCCATGATCATTCTATACAAGTAGAAGAAAAACATCAACAAATGGAAACCCAACTTGACGAAGCTCTCCTTCTTGTGTTTGGATAAGGTACGGAAGATCTCGGTAGCGTCCAACAAGTGGTTTTTCTTCAAGAACTTGTTGACATTGTAGGCCAACAAGGGCAAGTTCAACAAAAACACAAACCAGAAGCCGTTGAGCAAGAAAAGAACGGTCAAAACTGCATGCAACGAGGCCTCGGGAATGAACCATGGGTTCAATTTGTGGCACAACTCGATTGGGTTAATGTAATCACTCTCCAAATCGGAGTACATGATGGTGAAAAACACTTGCGAAAACAAGTTGACCGCGTTCACGATCACGGCAAAAATAAATAACCTGCGGTGTATTAGTATATGTTTGGGAGGCCTGAGGTCATTGCTTTAATTTCTGAAAACATACCAGCTTTCTCCCGTCATCTTAAGTAGTAGTGGATGTGGTGGTCTTTTTTCTTTTAATTAGGGAAACGGATTGGATGAGGAATGCCACTTCTTTGGTTATCTAGGGAGAGAGAATCTGCGATGTTTCGGGCACCCGACGTTGGGCTGCCTAAGGTCGCGGAATCAAAGTGCACACCTCGCGAAAACCCTTGCGGCTCCTCCTCCTGGCCCTCATGTCACTTATCTCGGGATACGGCTCCAATTTCCCGATCCCGCACGGATCTTGCTGTATTTTTTTTTTTATATAGGCCTACTTTATGATATTCCAATTCGATTATTTACGTTTTCAGGGCGATAAAAAGCAAAAGCAAAAAAAAGAGAAAGATCGTTGTGATGAATTAGATCGTTAGATAATTAACGATATTTTGGCGTGAACGCACGTGACGTTTACGATAAATAAATGTGCGGCTTCCTTAGTCGTCACTGAGCACCGCGTCAATAGAAATTAAAGCATTGTGACAGGAGAGATTCGACTCAACACGATGACTGAACTGTTTCTTCGTAAACAGGTTTTCTGTTTGAGTAAGAACTATTTGTTTTGGGTGGATAATAAATACCCACTCCAATCCTTACCATAAATTGCTGGCTCTTCCCATTCTACTCAACTCGCTCCCAGCTCCCGTCTGGGCTTTTCTTCTCGCCATCTTCGTAAATGGTTGGGAAGTCGTGCTTTCCGTAGGTGATGTGTGAGGTCCAAACTCCAGACTCTGGGTCCCGTGATCTGCGCATCACACTGATGGGAAACTGGCGTTCGGCTTCTTCGTAGATCACACCTTGTACCCAATTTCCCAATCGCACGATTCTCCCTATAAAGCCTGCAACATTTAGATCATACGTCATCACCGGATCCGCAAGTTCCTGTATTGCACGTCCCAATTGATCGTAATTTTCGCGTACTTCATGATCTATGGTGGTGGCATTTGGATTGAGCGAGCGCCAAATTTCAACGTACTCTGTAGAGACTCCTGTCTCTGGGTGCACCATGGCCCCAGTTTCTTTACGGTCCTCTGACCCTTCGATGGGCCAAAATGTGCCGATATCAGGGTCACTACGGCACTCCTCTATAGGCTTGCCTGATGCCAATGATTTCAAAACTTCCTGCAGATTAACGGTATGGTTAAACCGGATTTGGTTGCTGTTTTTGATTTCCTCCTCCTCGCCAACAATCGCCCACTGAAATACATCTTCAAATCTATCAGGAATGGGCCCTGTTTGGTTGTATGGGTACCGATGTTTATAGATCCGTACATCCACAAAATGATCCATGTCAGAGGTGAAGACCAATGTATTGGTAAGTTCCTCAGGTTCTTGAGGAATCCATTGAAGACTTACTCTGGTCGACAATACCATTTTTTTTTTCTATTCTTCTCTGTTCTTTGTTTTGATAATTAGAGCAAGTTGTCGGCACGCGAGATTAACAATGCCTGTTTAGGAAATCGGCGCGCAATTAATTTCCGCGTCACTAGTACCGCTGCAATGCGGCAAGGCGCCTGTCACCAGACACAACTCCTCCATCCAATTCCTTCATGTTCAAGAAAAATCCAATAAGAATCCGCTCGTAGTCAAGTCTTTCCTTCAACCGCCTATCTTTACCCTCATTTCTCATCTGCGTAAAAAATTCCCGATCTCTTTCGCGCCACTCGTCGCGGCTTTTGGTCAATGCATTATAATGGATAGTAAAACTCTCAATATCTTCTACTGACTCAATAGGAATAGGGCTTTCCGAATCCGGACCACCATAGTTCTCTTTAGCCATTTCCAACTCTTGCGGGCTGAAAACATAAGGGTAAAACTCAAAGTTGATGATGTTGAGCCGCATGTCAAGGACCTTCAATGTACCTCTGCATTGCTGCAATCCAACCAATATATCTTCCATCTTAGTGATATTATTGCTGAGGATTCGGAGTGTTTTGAGTTGCTTAAGATTTTGCAATCCCTTGAGGTCCACCAACTTATTGAAACTAAGATTTAGTTCGCGTACATTGAAGAACTTTTCGCTAAATTCCACTGGTAACTCAGACAACCCCACTGCCGAAAGATTGAGTTGGTTGATATTGTAGAACTTTTCAATGGATATCGACGGTAAGAGTGAGACGAGCGACGTATTCCCGGAAAAATCGACATTCGTAACATCAGGTGCTATAGTCATTAAATCTCCGACAATTTCAGTACTGCTTTGGCTTTTGGCAGATAATTCTTGTAGATGCACAAGCTTCTTGAGTCCCGTTATAGAATCCAATGCATTGCCGTCAAATCTCAAGATTCTCAAAAAGGGAAAGTTTTCAAGCCTTAACTCTTTTAAGTCGTTGAACTTACATAAAAGTTTCTTGAGCCGTTTGTGTGTTCCTGAACAGCTTAAGGACACGATTCTATTATCGTTAACATTGAGAATACGCAAGTTCCCAAGCGAATCAATACCAGAAACAGCTGAGATTGAGTTCTCCAGTAAATTGAATTCTTTGAGATTTGGAAGCTCGAGTTTATTGAAATTGACCTTGCCCGAAATATGATTGCGGCTCAAGTTAATTGAAGTCAAGGCATGAATAGCAGGGAACCCATCCAAAGATTCTATTTGGTTTCCCATAAGATTGATTTTGGTCAAGTTCACATTCCGCAGTACACACGAGAATGAGCGAAAGCAATTGAGGGATGCGTTGACGACTTGAAGATCATGAAATTTGTGAAATGAGGTCATGTCGCTCAAATTGTTTCTTGTCACATCCAATTCAAACAATGCCAGCGGTAAACCTTCGACAAACTTAAGCTTATTCTTGGAAAGATCAATAGTTTTCACTGCGGGAAGATATTGTTCCAAGTTTTCCACTCGATCGATATTCTTATCTGACAAGTCAATAGAGGTGATCGTATCCCACACAATTTTATCGGTGGACCCAGTAATGAGAGATACTAATTCCTTATTAGATTGGGAAAATGTAACATTCCCTACTTCTGAGACACTTGTGACATCAGGAATCTGGCCGTGAATCATGCTTGTTTCATCCGATGGAATATGGAAAGAGACCTCAAGTTGTTTCTTATCTCTGCCGCGATCAGGAACAGAGTCTGGCTTGTAAAACAGCTTCAGAGCATCACTGGTACTGGAAACCAAATCCTCAATAGAGTCCAAACTGCCACCATGTTCGTTTTCCTTATCTTTAGAGACCCACTTATTGCGATTGTTGTCAAATACCATGTTACCATATTGACCAGGAAAGTTACCTGGTTTTACAGTCCCCTTGGCAAACTTAGTGTCTTTAGTAACAGGAATATTAACCCGATTAGAGGCATTACTGAGAAGCCTTAGCTGCGATGGCCGTTTCCACTTAATGAACTGATCTGGATTTGAGCTGATGCTGTTTCTATGCTGAGCCAGCTTAAAGTCGGGCCCTTCCTTCATAAACTGCTTAACTGATGACATCAGACTTTCAAAAAGCGGGAGCGGTTGCTCGTTATCCATTGCATCCAGTCTTGGCGAAGGACTCAGCATGCGCTCGTCTCGGGACATATGGGGTTTCGCTGTTTTGATTGTTGAAGATTGGACCGTAGACCGCGAGTCGAAATCCGAAAGTTCATCAAAAGTGTACGAGGCATTATCTTCATCATCCTCATGGTTATCTTCTGAAAGAGTGAAATCTGAATTCACCTGCTCAAGGGGCGCCATGTTTGTCTTGTCAATCTCAGTATACTCATTCATTGCATCGGTGGTATTTTGGTGCACATGACGGCCAAAACTGTCCATTTCGGATGAATAAGAGTACATATCCAGAGTCTCCCGCTGAAGGCCATGATTCATTTTCTCAGGCTTTGGCGTCAGCGTGGCGGTGGTTTGGCTGCGCGAGAGAAAGTTTGATTTTTGATGGAAAGAGGCCATTTCTGAAGCATCGGGCCCTTGTGTATGCTCATTTCCCTGGTATCCCTTTTTCTGGAGATGGGCAAAGATATTGTTGGCGTTCTGCATAAAGTCCTGGTCAGTGTAATCGCCAGATTTCGTAAAGTTTTTGATTTTGAGTTTGGGCACTGGAAGCTCCGCCACTGTTGGAAGTGGCTGACGTTGTACACTATTAGCATTTGACCGCACTTTATCTACGAATTTACTCAACACAGCTTTGGTGAATGTGTCATACTCACTTCCAAAAAGCTTGAGCGGCGAACCTTTAATCTGGAAATCATCTGGCTCATGTTTGGCCTTTTCCAACATATCCTCCAATTGATGCATTTGCTGCTGGGTCAAATGTATATCTGAATCACGTGTAGCCACTGGTGTGGATGTTGTGGACATCAGCACATACTCGGATTTCAGTTCCTGTCGCGGCTTGCGCCCGTTTTGTGTGTCGTGGGATGAATCTATCGACAGAAATACGTGTTTGAACGGTGATCCGGGGCCTAAAATAGCGTTCTGTTTGTGGTTTTCGTGATACTGAGCCACTTTCTTCCACATTGGCGTCGAGGCAGCACCCTGGCCATGAGAATTTTGGGGCTTGTGCACAAAAGTATTGGCACTACCACCAGTAGCATCGAGAAATCCAAGTGACGGCTGATGCAGAAGTACATTTTGTGTATTCAGAGGAGCAAACCCGAGTTTTTCCAGGCCCGGTTTTTGCGGATTTTCTGCCCATTTGTCTTCGAGCTCTACCGGCATCCACAGCGGCGTTTCATGAGCATTTAAAGCGGGGAATTTCGGGTTGGAGGAGCCATTTTTGTGTGCTTTCATGGTCGATGTTTTCAAGCCATCTTCAACCATTTCACCGAGATTACTGGCCACACTAGAATGCGACACTTCATCTAAAGAAGGCAAGCCTATCTGCTGCTTTGTTTGCGCATTTGGGTGGGATTTGTGCTTGAAAGTATTGGGTACCAGAGCCCCATTAAACGTCGAGATCTCGTCACGTGTTTCCTGGCCTTTAAACCCCGTGTTGGGCACGTATCGAAGCATTTTTTTATACTTGTTATTGTTTACATCATGATTTTCAGAACCCACACTTTCGTTTGCCGTAGATTCCGCGTGCACTTGCACATCGATTTGTGGACTAGATCCAAAATCCAAATCATGACTGGAATCGCACTGTTGGTTGGTGTCTTTGTTTGGGGCCTTAGGATCCGAAAGTTGTGTTTCGTTGAGAAACCGGTTGACATTTGCAGCTATTGATGAATCAAGCAGCATGGCCATATTTGAGTCGGGGATATATTTTTTTGTTTTGTTTTGTTTTGTTTCGTTTTGTTTGTCTATGTGATCTTGTGAGGTACTTCTGTTCTCTCTCTCTGTCTGTCTGTTTTTTTTTTTTTTGTCCTTTTGTTTATGTTTTGGTCTGGTGTGCGCAGGACGTGAGCATTCATTATCTGGCCACGACACGCTCGCAAGTTGTGAGATTGAGAGAGTTGAATTTTAGTCAATAATAAGAAGTTTCTATTTTTTTTATTGCTTCCTATTTTCTAGGTTTCGGTCTATAATTTTTTGATCGAAAAATTGAAAAAGCAGAATAGTTGTTTGTTTCACTGATTACCTGAGTAAATTTATTTGCTGTGATTGATACCGTGCGCGTGAGGCAACCGTGACACACCACGGTGAGATTCTGAATCATATGCCCAATGATAATTAACTATCTGAGAATCAGTAAGATAGCTGAAATAATCGAGTAAAATAACGAGAGTAATACAAAAAGTTTTCTGAGAAAAGCCAAAAAAAAAAAAAAAAAGAACAACGAATTCAAATATTCTATAAGCTTGAATGAGCTTGTTCTCGGATTCAAAGCGATTGAAGTAAAACGGTGTTTGTCTGAAACGCAACAACCATGTCCGAAACACTTTTGACCACACCCTTTTCAGATAATTTGTAACTTTACTCTTTTGAAGTTTCAAGAAAATTACAGTTTTGGGGATGAAGAACGGACCATTCACTGTGGCTAGTGAAAAGGTTAATTGACATCAATTATTTGCGCGCAGAAAACTTAAAATTGCATTTTCTACCATGGCAAACCATGTCATGTATTTTGAATCTTGGTAAAGATAAATTGATTACTTTAGAAAGTTAAAATCATTCGGTTTGAGCATGTATCATGTTTTTTGTTCATGCATTAATAGGAAAACAGAGACTTTCAACTTTTATTTTTTTTGTTTGTTTTACGTCTGCGTGAATGCTCGCTTATTGCTGCCACCCCCGCATTTCTTTTTGCTGCCACCCCCGGACATCCCAACGGCTTTAACGCAAGTTTCTCAACTCGCAACAGCAACAGATGAAGGGGCTCAAAACATTTTTTTTTTTTTTTTTTAAAAAAAAAAATGAGAAAAAAAAAGAAAAAAAAGAAGAAGAAAGGGTAAAAAAAGGAAATAATAGCCAAATCCACTTATGAGTATCTGCTCGAGCCGCAAATTCATCTCTAATAAACAAGCATGGATAAAAAAAATATTGAAAACAAAAAGTAAGCTGTAACTAAAATTTCAATAAAACATTTATAGAAATGGTGGGGCGAGAAAAAGCCAGCTGTCTTTTTTCCTCGCTTGCTCTCCTCGCGTTTCCTCTTGCGTGGGAGTTCCTGCGAATGTGCGTCTCTGGTGGCTCTAGGGCCAATTCTTGCTCCGCCGCGCGCAAACTATTCTGCGACAAGCCCAGGTTCTGGCCCGGCGCCAGGCAGTTTTGGCCTAACGTCATGAGCAATTCGGGAGGCACATTACATGACGTTTGATCCTTGGTGTTTTTATTCGTTTTATTATTATCATTATCAGTACCGTTATCATCAGATTTTTCAATATCGTTTTTGTCTTTTTTACAATCAAGTCTTTTGACTGTTTCATTTGGGTTATTCCGGTAACGATATCTTGATCCTGTGAGGATTTTCCTCGAGCTTTCATTTTTTTTTTTTTCATTTAACTTTTGCTTTGCCTCTGTTCCTGCTTGCTCCCTTTTTTTTTTTTTTTTATTCTTCAGCCGTTGCTCCTAGGGCCCCCCACCACATAAGGACCCATAGATCCAGAGCGAAATCAACCACACGCAAAAAAAAGGTACAAGAACACGAACACCAGCAAAGACTAGATCGAGGCCACATTCTATTTCCTTCGCGAGAACACTTTCTAAACGAAGCGTTTGGTGTATTTTCTTGTTTTAATTATTTTTATATTTGGTTCCATCATTGTCATTCTTATATTCTCATACACTTATCATTATTGAACTTGCACAAGTAAAAGCGCCGTTAAAATACCCGCCGAGAACAAACGTTCCGAAGACAAGAACACAACAAAAAACAAAGAAAAAATCAAGCAAAAGATTAAGAAAAAACCACAAACACAATGTCTGTATCCCTGCTGAGCGGCGTGCCGCCCTCCTCACCTTCCCCTCTCGAAACTGGCGGCAATATAAAACATGCGCCACATCTGAGCACACTGCAAAACGGGCAATCGAACCCCCGCCGAGTATCGTCGACGGCATCGAGTCAGCATAAGCACGAACAGGAATTGCTTCTGGGCTTCACAGTGCCGGCGCCGCCTGTTTCCACTACGGAACTGACGTTAGCCGCTGGTCACGAGACCGAAAACGCATATTCTACCACTCCTGAACCACCACGCACGCTTTGGATGGGCGACTTGGACCCGTGGCTCGATGAATTGGGAATCGTGGATCTCTGGTGGCAAGTCCTAGCACAGCATGTCAGCGTCAAGTTGATTCGGCCGCGGCCCGGAAGATTGGCACACCCTGAACTGCAGAGCTCTGTCCATTGCGGCTACTGCTTCGTGGAATTCCCACTGTTTGAAACTGCACAGCAAGCACTCGGACTTAATGGACAGCTATTACCAGATATCGCCATGCCTTCACAACAACAGTATCCCGATAACCCAGATAACCAGAAAAAGTACTTCCGTCTCAACTGGGCACTGGGTGCTACATTAACAGCGCCCATCATCGAATCACCCGAGTACTCGTTATTTGTGGGCGACCTAAGCGCATCCACCACTGAGGCACACTTATTGCTGTTTTTCCAAAAACTGTTTCCTGACTCAATCCGCACTGTGCGCGTGATGACGGATCCCGTCACAGGTAAACTGCGCTGCTTTGGATTCGTTCGGTTCTCCGATGAGCTAGAACGCCAGCGTGCATTGGTGGAGATGGACGGTGTGTGGTTCGGTGGTCGCCCTCTCCGAGTGGCCAATGCCACACCTCGTGCAGCACCCATGTATCGCAAACATCCGGCCGACATTCGACAGGGACCGTATGTGGCAGGACCCCATTTTTCTGCCAATCCTGACATGCTGCCCAACGAGCTCATGTATGCAGCTGCGCAGCCAGGTGGATATTATACATCCCCGCTTATAGGAAGCGGGGAAATGGGATACGCCACAATGCCACAAAGCGTACCTCTCAACGTAAGTGGCCCACACTATGTAGATCCAGCGAACACGACCGTCTTTGTGGGCGGTCTACTGTCGGACGTGAATGACCAGACTCTATACACGCTCTTCAAGCCATTTGGCCTGATCATTCAGATCAAAGTCCCGCCAGGCAAAAATTGTGGCTTTGTTAAATATGCTACGCGCGAGGAGGCAGAAGATGCAATTCTCAATATGGAGGGGTTTGTCATCGGTGGCCACCGTGTGCGTTTAGGTTGGGGCCGTATCTCCGCCGCCAATAAGAAACTAGCCCGTCACCCACAACTTAGTCATATGCAGATGCAAGCGATGTCGCTTGGTTACGATCCACAGTCCGTCTATGGCGCATCGCAAGGATATCCAGGTCAGATGGCACCCCCACCAACTGCGTCTGGCGCTACACAGGTTTATGCCCCAATGGCAATGCCTATGTTTCCTTATGCGACAAACTCAGAGTTGCCGCCCGATTTCGACCACGCGGGCGTGTCGGAATATAACGTTGCGGGTAGCCCGCCGATTATCCGGTCGCGGTCCTTGGACCATGAAATTGACGGCGCCACATCTGTTGGAAACCATCTCACAGCGGGTGACTATGCAAGCAATCAATTGGCTCATAATTTTGACACCCTTTCTCTTGATGCAGTTGCGGATTATCAGCTGCATGGGCAAGGCACGTTTATTCCGTATAGTGCATACGTGCAAGCAGACCAGCACAATTCTTCTTCGCTGGCCCTGTTTGCTAATCAAGTCAGTCCCGGTGGCCCACTAAGTTCTTCGAGTGTCGCAAATGTGAATGAACGTCAATCGGGCGATTCCGGGAATCCCACCTCTGTTAATAATGCTGATGCTTCGGACGGCAGCCGTCCTAAAGAAGAAACCTCTTCGGTTTGATCAATTGAGTAACATAGCATTTGGTTTGAGGCCAAGAGTAAGAATTTGTGGGTCGGAAACCGGTGCTTATGTTCAAGGCTTGCAAAAAATGGTGATTTGATTTAAAGAAAAAATAAACAAACATACAATGGTGAGAAAGAAAACCGGATGTACACTTCCAAAAGCCCCGTCGTAGATCTCACCCTCGCTCTATTAGCTGACTGTGTTTAGTTTGGCATGATTTGGATTGAGGTAGGGAAGAAAAAGGGGATTTTTTTTTACTAGGGAATGTAAGACACAAAGAACAAAAAAAAAATTGCCAAAATTCTCATGCATAGCTATACGTGGTCGCAGCCGCAGCGGAGTTCCGTAATCAGAGTTACCCATCCCATAATTCAAAAGAATATAACTTTAGTAGTATAGAAAAATGACGAATGATCAAAAAGGTGATTTCCAGGTTTTTTTAAAAAAGCTAGTTTAAACTATCTGAGTAGGACAAGAGTATTAAAAATAGTGCGCAAAACTAACCAATTATAAAATTCCATCTCACCGGAACTTTGACTCGGGGGAAGGTTTGCGCGAATGCAATAGAAGCCGCAATAACCGTACACGCATGCAAATTAAAAAAACAAATAACCATTAAAAAACACTAAACAACTAGAAATATAAAAAAGTAAAAAGTAAAAAGAATCCGAAAAATTGAGTTTGAGCTCTTTTCATATGTATAAAGAAATTATACCGATCTCACGATCTCTCGCCACGCAATCTTCTGGCCAACTGGATATCTTTCTTTTGAATGGTGACTCTTTTAGCGTGGATTGCACACAAGTTAGTATCCTCAAATAACGACACCAAATATGCCTCGACTGCTTCTTGCAACGCACCAATAGCAGACGACTGGAAACGCAAGTCAGTCTTGAAATCCTGAGCGATTTCTCTGACCAAACGTTGGAAGGGCAACTTTCTGATCAAAAGTTCGGTGGATTTTTGAAACCGTCTGATTTCTCTCAAGGCCACGGTACCTGGCTTATATCTGTGGGGCTTTTTAACACCACCCGTAACTGGGGCAGATTTTCTGGCAGCCTTCGAGGCCAACTGTTTTCTGGGGGCCTTACCTCCAGTAGACTTTCTGGCAGTTTGCTTAGTTCTGGCCATTGTAGTATATTTTTTTTAATTTTTTTTTATTGCGTGGTTTGGTAGTTCTTACAAATTATATGGTTGAAGAAGAGAGAGGCAAAAAAAAATTGAGAGAGAGTAGAGTCGGGGGGATTACGGGGGACGGGTGAGCGCAGGGCGAAATTTTTTCCGCTTCGGGTAAAGTGAGGAGCAAGTATTTTTTTTTTGCCTCTCAGTACACTCTGTTCGTAGGCTAATTTTTTTACTTATGGAATTCCTCAGTACAGTAGTGAGGGTGCAGTCTGGTCACGGTTTCCACTAAGTAAAGTGCGGGTATTTTCAACAATGGCAAAGCGAGAAATTGCGCGCTCGTTTTGCAACGCCAGAAAAAAACTGCCTTGAGCCAATCATCTTGCGGCACGTGAACTCCTAGTCGCACCGTATTGTGTGCAGGATCTCGACACACACGTAAAGTAAAGGCCTAGGCGGCCCAGGCCCCTTGTTTTGCTTGTGTCCAGAGCAGAAGCCCAAGAAGCGTGTTTTATTGAAACATATCTATTTTTTTTTTTGCTTTTTTTTCCTGTTTATACCAAAATATGCAGTTGTTTTTTCAGTATTTTGTTGAGGACCTGGGCCTGAGTAATATCAGAGTCGGTAGTTTGTCTGAGTTTCGTAGTTTTAAAATTTGTCCACGTGACTCAGAGCACGTGTCAGACTCATGTCCTGATTTGCGCTAATTACACCCTAGGCCTCTTAATCGAAAACAAATTAATTCAATCCTAACACTGCTCGATCAATTTTATTCATAAATATAAAAATTCATATGAATTTAGATTATAAATCAAACCCACAGAAGTTGATAGAAATATTTCTTAATTAGTGGTGAGACCTTAACCTCAGCTTCAAAATTTTGCTCCTGTTATGCATTTTCCCTCGCGGCCCGCAAAATCATAAAAGTCAGTCTCATTCATGAGGGACCCTTGTTAGAGAAATTAAAAAAACTGCTGTAGGAAAAGCAAGTCTCGTGTTTGGTTCCCTTTTTTGTTTTTTCTTCTTTAATATCTTTCTTTTTATTTTCAACGTAACCCTTAATTATTTAAAAGACTGCACGATTGTGGGGCCGATGCTCCTTTTGAATTCTGGCCGCTGTGATTGGATAGAGAAACCCCACAGAGAATCACCGGGCGCTGGGCTAATCACCAATGAAAGATGTAGTGCCCTAATTTCGTTTATAACTTTTTGTCTCGGTAATTTTTATTATTTATGATGCAGGAAAGGTTAAACCAATGAATTTTTATTCCTTTTTTAATTATCAGAAAGAAATGTTAATTGGCAGTTATTGAAGATCTCTTGAATTTCTAGTGTGAACGAGCCGCAGCTTCGTCATTAAGCAACAGCAAGTCTAATCAAAACAAACAATAGAACTAAATTCTTCGAATATCAAAAAAAAAAGAAAAAAAATCACAATACTAGAAGAAACAAGAACTACAGTATCAAAACAACATTAATGAAGGAACGTGCATAACATACTATACAATGCAAACGGCAGCAGTGACTAACTGCCCAAGGGTAAACACACACATAAGGTTCACCCGGTCAAAACGAAGAAAAAAGCGGAGATGAGACTATGATAAATAATAATAATAGTGAGATAAAAACAAAAGCACCATAATCGCTTACTTTCTGTACCACAAACGAGTGACTCTCGTCTTCATCATCTTCTTCTGCAACTGGAACACACCGTACATCAAGGCCTCGGCAGTAGGAGGACATCCAGGAACGTAAATGTCGACAGGAACGATTCTGTCACATCCTCTCACAACAGAGTACGAGTAGTGGTAGTAGCCACCTCCGTTGGCACAAGAACCCATGGAAATAACCCATCTGGGGTCGGCCATTTGATCATACACTTGTCTTAAAGCAGGCGCCATTTTGTTGGTCAAGGTTCCGGCAACAATCATGATATCGGATTGACGAGGCGAGGCTCTGAAAATGATACCGAGACGGTCCTGATCGTAACGAGGAGCCGACACGTGCATCATTTCCACGGCACAACATGCAAGACCGAAAGTCACGGGCCAAAACGACGATTTTCTGGCCCACATGGCGATTGCATCCAACGACGTCAAGGCGTAGTCGATGGGCGCCAGCGCAGTTTTTTGCGACATCAAGGGGAAATCCGTGGCCATTGGCTTGGGCGTCAAATCTTTGGCTGGAAGTCCAACTTTGGCGGAAGCCATCCGGGTGAATTGAATGCCTGCACTTGGACCGGCAAGAGCCTTCTTAGAAACGCCAGCAACGCTTTTCATACTGAGGCCTAGCATTTTTTTGTTTATTTTTCTGATATGTGTGTTTGTGTGTGGATGAATAATTATGTGTGAATTGGGTTTCAACAGAGACAAGAAGTTGTGATTGCCTGGCCAAGTATGCGAGTTTTGGGCCACTGAGAGACTCTCTTTTTTTTTTTTTCTCCCTCTTCTTTTGGTGTAGGACTGCGATCAGCAGGAAAAAATCCATGGTGATTGGGTGAGCGCGGGATGCACGGGTGTACTGCCGCTGGTAAGCACCGCGACTGCGACAGCGACTCATTCCTCGCGTGTGGCCTATGAGCACTGTTTAATTTCGAATCAGAGTGAAATTTGGAGTAAACACGGAAGATTTGTCGATCGGCGAGAGCAAATTCCTTGTGTGGGTATTTTTGTTGTCGTATTGGGTGTATAGCACGTGATGCGGGAAAAAATAATTTTATTTCAATGGCTGGCATGTGGTTTTCTATGTACTAAACTTCGAGCTAAGTAGTACATAGTTAGATCCTGTCACATCTGGTGATAAGCTGATTTGATGGAGCCGGGTATTTCATGAAAAATCAGCTAATTAAGACTCTTACAATTTCAGAAGCTTCTATAAGTCCATGTCACATTTTATGACAGCACTCCACTCTGAAATTTCGTCACTTTGTCTTTTCTTTGGTTCAACTGAATTCATGATTTTTCTGGTCGTTCTTTTACTTGACTTATCAACTGTTCGCTCGATGGTGTCTTTTGAAGTAAGGTCTCAAGTATAAAAAAAGTAATCGAATGCTTGCTAGTTGACCTTCAATGAAAATGAAATTCTCGCTCCCAAAAGTCAAAGTAGATAGTCCCTCAAAGTAATATTTCTTGTTTTGGATCATTATTTATGGATTCTTCAACTGCTATCTAGAAAACGTCCTTTTCGAGAACAGGTCTAGTTTCATAAACATTCGAAGACATCTCCCTGTTGAAAATACCATCTTCGCCCTTTTACATGATGTGTAGATAAGGGCCGTATTTTATAAAAAACACTCAAGTACGCTGAGTCTGGATATGGATCGGTTGAGTTTGAACCTGCGAAAATAATCAATTCATACCTTTGACAACACACAGTAACTAAATCCCTTTGGAGATTTTGGTTGTTATTCTTATGCTTCTAAATCGCCTACTTAGGCAGGACACGCACACCGTTTCAAGGGAAGACACTAGAACCGAATGGCTTAACAACTACTAAGAGCAAACACCATAGATATCAACGTAAAGTCAATTCTCAAAAGCTGTCTAATTCGGAATTTCTTTTTATTGAAATCATTACTATGCACACAAGTAATTGAAACATGTTGTGTTGATTATCCCGCAACTACAATCCCGGTAATATATGACGGCGCGAGGTACCATTTAGGGTCGATAATATCACACTGATCAATCTTTTTTTGACAACATTTGTTTATCTCAAAACGCCTGTTCAATTTTTTAATGTTCGTATGAAGCAACTTTTCTTCTTTTAATGAAGAGAGAAGAGCGCACACATTCAATTTTGATACTTTTGCCGTACATTCCATACTACATCGTAAGCAAAAACACCCAGTTTACATAATGCAACCTTTCAAAACGCAGTTCTAACCAACTTTTATTACTCTATATGCTGATTAATAGCGCAGAATCCAACCCATTCATGTTTTGGGCGCTTAATGATGTGATTCACGGGGTTTTTTCTAAACCTCTACTGATATTTCAGCACACAATTATGAAATCAATATTTCGTGTAAGTTTCTAAAGGATTTCGAAGAAGTCTTCATCCGTCTGCTGTATCTTTCATTAAATTGCCAGTTCTTACCCACTTGTTAATACAATTGCAAGGATCTTGTACCCAAAATCCTTTCCAACCAATATCACCTTCTTCATCTGCCCCAAATTCCAAATTTGGTAATAGCAAAAGACGTTTACTGAATCACGTCATCCAAATATTCCTGAAGTTTATGCAACGTATCCTGCTTCACTTCTGCGGGAACTAAAGATTCAGCCTGAGGTCTGAGAGACGCGTAAAGCTGGTCAAAATTGAGGGCCTTTTCTTTAGGCTGGGCCTCTAATTCCTTGGTAGCAAGCTGTGTGATCTGGTCTAGCCAGCCCGATTCGTAAAGCTTCAATTTGAGGCGTTTGGAAATGAGATCATAGTTGCCCAGGTTCACAAGGTGATTTTGAATTTGCGTTTTGATGGCTTCAAGATCGTCAGCCATTTTAGTGTTCTTCTTTTAGATGCTATTTATTGAAAGGAAATAAAAAAATGAGATTTTCAGATTTAGCTCAAAGAACGGAAGAATATGTGAGATTCAAATCAAGGAGAAAAATAATAAAGAATCAAGCGGTCTTGAACGAGATCACCTGCTGGTATACAAAACTTTTCGATTCGTCTTGAGGATTCTGATAAGCCCGTAAATGATAGCTATGGCGCAGATCTCCAGCAAAAAGAGCGAACGTGATTCATGTCACGTGATCACTTTAAATGAGGACTTCTTTCCCTGTTTTTGTGGAGATCAGAGCGCATTATAGTATCTGGTTCTTTCTAGTATCACTTTCACTAATACATTCTCAACCTTTAAAATGAAGATCCCGAAAAAATCACGTTTAAATTTCAAGTTTTATTAGAAATGACCCATAAATGGCGCACCTAGTTGGCTAGCAGCAGTGCGCGTTGACTACTCTCGCCTCCTTTAGTTAGTTCCCCGAACCCCGGAACTAACTAACCGTTAGCAACTACACACTCCAAAAAAAAAAAAAGAAGTGGAGAAGTACATTCTTGCTTTTCGTCTGATTTCGATATTTGCAATTCTCTTGTTTTGTTTGCCTTTTCACCAATTATTCCAAATACCCCGATTCTATTTCTACTTCCATTCTTTTAATTGCAGCAAGCCATGAAAAACCCACCCTCCAAAGCATATGTCAACTCAGTAGAGCCCTTGGATCAAGGCAAATGGATCCAGATGCGCAAAATCGCGTACACAGACCCGGATGGGCGGATGCGCGAGTGGGAAATGGCAGTTCGTACCACACGCACGGAAACCACTGGATTAGACGCCGTCAGTATTTTCGGCTTGATTAGAAACCCGGCCGCTGGACCGCAGGTCGTGCTTACAAAACAGTTCCGTCCCCCCGTGGGAAAGGTGGTGATTGAGTTGCCTGCAGGGCTTATTGATCCCGGCGAAAGTGTAGAAACCAGCGCAGTCCGGGAATTGCACGAGGAGACTGGTTACCATGGGAAAGTTACCAAAACGTCGATTCCATTGTTTGGTGACCCGGGCTTGACGAATGCCAATATGGCCTTGGTGACAGTGGAAATCGATATGGCCGATCCACGCAATGCAGATCCACAGCCACAGTTAGAGGATAGCGAGTTTATAGAAGTGTTTACATTGCCCGTGGCCCAATTGTACGAAGGCTTGGTGCAAATATGTGAGCAGGAGAATGCCACGGTAGATGCACGGCTTTTCCATTTGGCCGAGGGGCTTCGTTTGGCTGGACTGCTTGTCTAGAGCCGTATGCACTTTGAGAATTGTCTCCAAATGTGGATATAACATGAATCCCACATTCAATACTTTATATTATTTTTTTTGCTTTTAGTTCTTTTCCCCGCATCACGTGACCACTTGTTTCTCCAAGCAGCGAGGTAAGTGCGGAGAGCTTGTGCGGAGGAGGCCACGGTTCAATTTCGCCCTCGAGTTTTCGGGAAACAAATCGATATCTCTCCAAATATTGTGACATCAAGCCGCAAAAAAAAAAAAGTGGAGCCCTTTCATCCCGTCTAAAACAAGAGGAGTAATAGAGACCTTTCATAATGGCTGAAGAGTTGTGTGCGTTTTGTCTTGGCGGTAACACAGAAGTGCCGCCCTTTGGAACCCTAAAAGATGCTCGTGATCTCATCTATCCCTGTTCAACATGCACGTTGGTCGTGCACCGCAAATGTCTTGTGGACTGGTTCAATAATGTGCCACACAAACACGTGACTCGGGGAAATGTCTCTGTTTCGGCTATAGAGACTGCTGAAACTACTGAAGCTCCTGAAGACGAAGACAATTTCGACTGGTTTCTTCGCTTCAATTTTCTGTCTGTGCTTGGCCAATATCAAACTAATGGCGCTGAAACTACTGAAAATACTGCCGCCGATCACAGCAGCCGCATGCATACAGAAGAACTGCGTGCAAGTGCTGGACAAGAGCTTCTCCTGACGCCGTGTCCGCAGTGCAAAAGCGAAATCACGTTCGAAGTCCAGCCGCTGCGGCTCTTGAGATTGAAAGTGTGGATTCGCAATACCGCTGTCGGTACTGTTCAATATTCAACCATTCTTCTTGGTCTTACGGGTGCTGCCACAGGCGTTTTAACTATGGGCTATGTCGGTCTCATACGTAGTGGTATTGCGATTGTCGATACACTCGTGCCCGTATCTCTTATTTCACCCATCTTCTATCGAAACCCGTCATTTGCCCAATCTCGCTCTCTTCTGGCACTGCTCAATGGATCCGGTAGCGGAATGGACCCATATTTTGCAGCAAACCAGCTCAAAATTCAACATATTACACTTCTTCCAATTATGCTTTACCGCATGCGCTACCTGCTGATTTTGGATTGTCTTTTCCGTTCAAAACCTCGAGTCCTGATTACAGAATGGGTGAGTGAGGCTCTTCTATGTAACTATATCTCCTCGGTGGGCAATCACATATTGGTGAAACAGCTTTATAAAAACGCTGCTGCTTTGCTCGCCAAGTCAGCTACGAATAAGCTCGAGCTTTTCAAATTGGGGCTTCTTTTCAAGAATGTCGACTGGTGGAATCCTTCTGTGATGGTAGCCTTGGCTATTCCGGCGAGATGGGCTTATGAGTTTGTCTACAGAATGACGTCAAACCGCTTGTTTTTTGATCTCAATGCCTCGGTGCGCCCATTGGAGATTGCCAACAAATTAAATCCAGAGCATCTTGATCGTTTGGAAACATTAAAAACACAAGAAGCCGGGGTCAAATGCAACATTTCAAAAAGGTTGGATCAGAGCAAGCTTTCAAGCAGAAAGCAAGGACACCCGTACTTTTATGGGCTTGTACGTGAAATTGCCAGTCTTTTCCACGACCGCACTTTCTACAAGTACATACGTTTGAAGGTACTTTATTGGTACCACAAACTGAAAGCATGTATACAGAATGATTACTCGACTTCATTGCTTGGAAGACCCGTTGCATTTACGGGCGTGACGACATTTTTGTGGCCATTCATCTCTGCCCACCTTGGTAAACTCATTTACGGTATTTGGATTCTGAAAGTACCTGCTTTCGCCAATATCGAAAAAGATAAACTCATATTCCTCTCGAATTTGCTTGGGATGGCCATTGTAGCATTGTTGAAGGATACCGTTAATGTCTTCTTTTGCTATGAGGGAGTTCAACAATTATGGAATTTGAAAGTGGTTACGGAAAAAGAAAAGTCATCAGCCCCAAGCCATAAACAGACTACAACAATCGCCACACCCAGAATCCCTGGCGCTTTTGAGCATTAGCTTACGATGAGTATTATATAAAAAAGTTCGTCAATCGGTCTTCATCAAAAAAATTACATAAATCAACATGGCATGGGTTATCTAGCCGGTGTCTTCTGAACCCCAACAACATGTTCATATCTTACTAAGGTACACTAATAGCAAAAGCACTATCTTTTTTATAACATCAAAAAGTTCATTGTCTCACGGGTCTAGTCATCATCGTAGTTCTCATCCTCATCGACTTTTCTCATCGGAGGTTCCACGGGCTCGTTTTTCTTTTCCTCCTCTTCTTCATCCTCATCGTCATTGTTCACTGTTTCCGTTTTACCCTTAGCAAAATCGATATTGTTGGGCAAATTCGTTGCCAGATTTGTGCTTGCGTTGTTATTAACAGGTTGCAACGCCTCACGAGGCGAATCTGCGGCAGGTTTGCTTTCGTCCTTAGGGCTGACGCCTTTCGAAATTGCAATTGGGGTAGGCTCACTTGACACAGGTTCATTGGTACCAGCGGGCTTCAGAAGATTTCCGTTGGCTGACTTGTCTTCTGTAGTTTGAGGTTGGGCAGCAGGCTGAGTGGCAGATTGCTGAGTGGCATTATCAGCAGCTTGCGGCGACACATGCTGAGCAATAGGAACTGCCACTGGCGCTGGCGCTGGTGTAGGCGCAGGTTCCGAAGATTGTTTTGGCTCCGCTACTGGAACATTTTTCACAGCAGGTGACTCGTTTCTTGGAGCAGCGACTGGTTCAATAGGCTTCTCGGTATTATTTGGCTTTTTCACCACTGCCGAATCAGGTTTCTCATCCAAATCATGTTTCAAAGAACCATTCGCCACACCGTTTCCAGTAACTGGAGTCACATTTGCCTTATCCTCAGCGGCACCCGCCTGTTTTGGAATTTCGGCTTGCTGCGATTGTGATTGCGATTGAATCGGCACAGGTGCTGGAATCTCTGGAGCAGCCTGCGGCGTTGCTGAAGAAGAGGTTTGAACTTGTGGGACTGGTGGAGGTTGGCTGAAACCCTGCTGCTGCTGCTGCTGCTGCTGAGGAACTTGAGGTGCTTGTGGTGCTTGAGGTATTTGTGGTGCTTGTGGAACTTGCGGCACTTGCGGCACTGGAGCAGCCTGAGGAATTTGAGGCACAACTGGAGGATTAGGTTGGGTTGGAGCTGGAACTTGACTAGGCGCCTGCACGTAAGGCCCCGGCTGGTGTGGAGGTGGAATATGTTGTTGTTGAAGCTGCTGAAGTTGCACTGGAGCCTGTGGAGGCACAGGGGATGGTCCCGCGTGGTGCTGCTGTGGAGGCTGTTGAGCACCCACTGGAGGATGTCCTGGAACTCCTTGAGGATGAACTCCCTGTGGCGGAGCACCTTGAGGTCCGCCTGCTTGTGGAGGCTGCGTGCTTTCCAAAACCATACCTTGAGGCAACCGAGGTTGTTGGTTTACTGGAGGCGGTTGAGGCGGGTGGGTGTTACCATCCTGTTGGTACTTGATCAACTGCTCAAGACGCGCCTGAATATGCGGGTTTCCTGGGTCCAAACGTTCGGCCTGGCGATAGGCATCCAAAGCGTCAGAGATTTGGTTGTTACAGGTCTCATACAACGTACCCAAATCGTACCAGACTTCACTGATGTACGGGTTCAAGCGGATGGCCCTCGTGTACGCATCAAGAGCATCACGGTACTGAGAAATTTGGTAGTAAAGCACACCGATCGAACACCAGAAAGTCGGATTCCGCGAATCACGGTTCACAGCTTGCTGAAACGCCTCGTAAGCCGCATTGAAATCGCCGCGGATCATGTGAACACGGCCCAAGTAGTACCAAGAGTGAGCGTCAGTAGAATCGATCTCGATAGATTGAGTAAGGTATTTCAACGCGACGCCCAAGTCCTGTTGGAAAGGTTTTTGACCATTTTGCTGTGCCAGGTCCGTGGCTGAAGCCTCTGCTTGTGAATACAAGCAACCCAACTGTTGCAAGACCTTTGCATGATTTGGATTTACTTCCAACACCTTTTTGTACGCCTCTTCAGCACCTGTCCAATTCTTTTGCTGCTCAAGCACCGACCCGATCTGGAACCACACGTCGGGCTGCGTTAATGGATGAGGAGGGTTGGACAAAATGTACTGGAAGCAGTCAAGCGCACTGGGCAACTTACCCTGATGCTTGTAAATAATACCAAGACGGAAGTAGATCTCGTTGGACTTGTCGAAGTTGGGGTCCAAGTCTAACACGCGCACAAAAGCCTCCTCGGCATACTCCAACAGTCCGTAACGGTCGTACAAGATTCCGATTCCATGCCACAATTTCGGCACGTTTGGGTTGTCCAAATAGTAAAGTGCACGCTGGTAAGCCGCATAGGCCCGCTGCAAATCGTCCATCATAAGGTAACAGTGGCCCAAAAGACCCCAGGTGTCACCGTTGTCCGGATGGAAGTTCAACGCCTGTTCGTAAAGCTCGGCCGCCTTTAAGAAATGGTCTCGTGACCGGTAAATGTTGGCGAGGCGCGTCAACACCTCCGGGTTATTGGGGCTGTGACGCAAAGCAGTGTCGTACAGCAGCGACGCCTTTTCCAAGTCGCCTAGCGATTCTGCCAACAGACCAATCGCCAACCATGTCAGTGCAGTAGTTTCTGCAAGAACAGACGTCACCTCTCCCGGTTGGAGCTGACCATTCGGTGGTGCGTGACCACCAGCAACGCCTCCAGTGCCGGCGCTTCCGCCACCTTGGGCTTGAGCTTGAGCTTGTGCTTGAGCCTGTGCAATAGCCTGTGCCTGGGCTTGCGCCTGTGCCTGTTGTTGTGCTTGTACTTGTGCATGTACTTGCGCCTGAGCTTGTGCATGAGGCAACATCTGCATTTGGGGCTGAAGTGGCATGACCGAGGGCACCTGGTTAATTGAATTTGACGACTTCATCGCCATCTGCACGGGCAACGACATTTTTGTTTCTTTTTTTTGAGGGGGTTGTCGGGAACTTCAGGCTTGTTATTTAGAATGGCAACAAACCTTTAAGAAAAAAATGAAGGGCAATAGATAAAACCACAAGAATTTCTGAAAGGTAAGAACTCGTGTTTTCTTTGACTTTGTGTGCAAATTTTCGTATTTCTTCTTCTTTTGTTGTTTGTGGCTTGTGCGTTCTTTTCTCGCCTTTGTGAAATACAAACTGTGCTGGCCAGCAAAGGGTCAGGAATTCCGGGCGTAGAAGCTTAATACGGACGGTCCCTGATCACAAATATCAGCGGCAATTAAAGAAAAAAAAATACACGTGAGGGGTCAGTTTGTGACTCAACACGGGAAAGTGTAGGAGAAAAGTTGTTGGTTGTTCTTAAGAAAGAAAAAGAGGGAGCGGATGCAGAAACAGTGTCAAAAAAAAAAAAAAAAAACACTCTCTCTCAACACTGCCAACCCCAGTTCGCGAGCGTGAACAAAAAAAAAAAAAAAAAATCGGGACAGGACAAGACAAGAATAATTCATGCGTACGCACCACGATCCAGTGGACCTGCAGTTTGAGCTGCGAAATACGACAAGCAAATGCACCACAGGAAAAAACCCAGAAAAAGCAATTCCAGGAATTGCACGTCCTGGACGCGAGGGTCAACGAAATTGACAGCGTGGTGACTAGTGAAGGGGCGGGACTAAAAACTAAATCTTACATTCCGTTTCATTCCAGGAGCGGCTATTGAAATGAATGAATAATTTAATAATTGTTGAAAACAAATATATATATATATATAACTTACTTGGCAAAATTTCTCCAGGCTTTCGGGGTTTCGATTTTAGTCTGTGTAGGGACTTCTTTTCTTTTTTCGGATAACGTGGGAATCAGGAGCGGCGAAGCCTCGCTTTGCAATGTCACGGGTTGCTTCTTTTCATTGAGATTTTTTTTTTTTTTTTTTTTTTTTTTTTTTTTTTTTTTTTTTTTTTTTTTTTTTTTTTTTTTTTTTTTTTTTTTTTTTTTTTTTTTTTTCTTTCTGGTTATTCTATTTTTGTATTGTCTCGCTTGTCGTCAGAAACGCTCTTATTACCCTGTGAAATCATATCATAGGTGTCTGTTCCGGACCTTCTATCTTTTCGATCAGGCACTTGATTTGTTTGTTTTGCGGCTTCTTCAATCATTCTTTCTAGAATTTTTTTCTCTTCTATTTTTTTTTTGCTCTCTCTGCTACAAGAATGCTTGTTGCGGATGAGGCCCAACTTCTTTCCTCGCAAATTGGTGCGTTTCGGGGAAAAAGTTCCATCAGTTTTATTGATTTTCCCCCTGCTATATTCTTCTTTTCCTATCCAAGGCTTCAGGCCTCATTGTTTTTTTACTCGTTGTTCTCCATCCACCAGTAACGACATTGTAACGATAGACGGAGGTATTGTTGACTAATTCGCCTTCCTTATCCCTTGATTTGCGAAATTTGCTTGCTACGGAAATGGCTATACAATCGTCGCACTACAGTTGGCTAAAATTACAAAACTTGAGCGATTTCACTTGACTCAAAGCAGGACGCTTTTTACAGGTCAATTCAATCTTTAACTCCGTTGGCTTCTGAGTGCACTGGTGCAGTATTTGTGTAGCATGCTTAGTTACAGCCCCCGCCCAACGGTTTCTTCTATGTTAATTAGTTAAATCTCAGTTCCAAAACAAATAGGAGACGTAAGCTTCATTTGTAAAAGGATTGCTCCAATGACTAAGAAAAACCAAAAGAGAGAAATAATTCAAGGCAACCACAAAAAAAAATTACGTTTTTCAAGTTGGTCGTGAGATCATGGCGCAGTTTTTGGCTAACTGCGTAAAATTACACGGACGGAACAATACATGGATTTCTACAAGCGGAGATCAATGGCCATACCCCGGAAAAACTAATAGGAAAAAAACTTGCTCCACCATTCGGCTATTTCGGATGATTTTTTGAAGTGAATAGAAATGATCACGAACATAAAAAAAACGGTTTGCTGCGGATGAGCCGGCATTTTCGGGACATGCGTCATTTCCACGCCTACAAAGAGCAATTCGAATGAACGAAATTAACGGGATAAAAAACAAAAGGGATTAACGCATAACCCAAAAAAAAATTAAAAATTAAACAGATAGCCGCAAGGCATCAATGGATTTCACTTGTCGAATGAAAGGGCTCGACTACAATAACTACAAGCAATCCAAGCATTCCAGGCATTCGCAAGATAAACAATAGGGGGCGTTCTGGTGGTGCACATTACGACGATCTGAGGCGGCGCTCGGCTGGACAATGGCCGTCCAAATTGGGCGAACGTGTCTGGTCACGAGCCCTGGTAGAAGCACGCCGAACACCGGCGCGGCCTCCTATTCCGGGGGTAGATGTTTTCAGCATGAATCCTCGGGCTTTGCTTTTCTGAATTCCCGCATTCCGGAATTAAGGTATTACTTTTCGTTTTGTCTTGGCAAACTACTAATAGTCTGTCCGACTCTTTGATACACCGTAGGGGGTCTGAAAGCAATTACTAAGCATGGCTCATGGTAACTGGATCTACAAAATTATTCTTGAAGATGCTTACAAAGCATGGTGTGTTATCTCTATCACTCATTTATCGCGCCTTGTGTAAAAGAAAATATACAATAATTCCCGGGCCCGAAAACATTCGTAACTCGTATGCTGGATTACATATTTGCCGTTTGAAACTAGTACATTGAAATCAATGTGGGCCTCCTAAAAATTTGCCTTCAATTCAGTTCAAAATTCAAACTACAATTATTATTACTTTTAACTACATGGGAATGCAACATTCCACCGAAGTTTCCCAAAATCACAGACACTAGAAATTGATTCATTTCCATGCCCTAATAGATCTATTCAAACACTAACTCTGTTTTCTCTAGTGAGGCTTTTGGCCCTTGAACGAGCTGTTAAACCCTAAAAGCTCGTTTATACCCACAGTCCAGTCGTTTTCATCTTTAGCAATGCAAAAAATACCGTTTGGTTGTTCTGTACGCAGGGCCCGTCCCAGGTGGCCTGGCTCTATATAATCATCAAAGCCCTGTCTGCTACGAAGCGTTTTCGGGGGCTGATAATTTCCGGGAATGTAAATAGTTCCATTCTCATTCACCACATGGATCTCATCTCCCGGACGCAAATCTGGCTGCGGAATTCCGTCAATCGTCATTTTTATCAGCTCATTGCGATTTCCGCTCGCGAGCTGGATCATAATATGCGAGGTTGCGGGAAGAACCAATGGTCTGAACGATAACGATTGCGGGCATATCGGTGTGAGAAGAATGCATGGAACCAACGGATGTGCAATCGGGCCACCAGAAGAAAGTGAGTAAGCAGTAGAGCCTGTAGGAGTTGCGAAGATAAGTCCATCAGCTGTAGTGGTTGTGAAGTATTCACTATCGACATATATATCGAGTTTTATAAGCCCCGGCAGCGATCCGCGATGTAACGATATATCGTTCATCGCATATAGCATCGTAGCGTCGTGATGCTGCTTATAATGTGCCAATTCATACTGAACAATAGCATCTTTTTCCCGTTGCCGAGAAGGCGAACTTATTTCGTCTTCATCTTGACGTACTACATGACACTCCAATCGCGTACGGTGAAGAGCTTTAGCTCTAGACTCGTAAACTGTACGAAAGGAGTCTCTAAATGTGGAAAAATCAAAGGGGAGTAAAAACCCAAGAGTTCCCATGGCGTAACAGAGCACCGGAGGTACACTTCCGTTCAGAAATGCCGAAACGGCTCTAAGTGTCGTACCATCTCCACCAAGCGATACAATCAAATCGGTTTTCCCAATAATTTCACCAACAGTGCCGGTGTAAACAGAAAGCTTTTCACCACAGCCTTCGTCATGGTCACGTGACTCCGCCATAAGCTCGTCGGCCACATCTTTTGACACAATTACATTAAGTGCCGGGTAATTTTCGTGAATAAATGCAATAAATTCAGTCATGGCGTGCATTGTGGTATCGTTCCATGGCTTTTTCACCACGTAAATATTCTGCAATGGGCTTCTCCACACCACATTTCGAAGTTTGGAATGTGCCGACCCAACGTATTCCGGAATGGTCCGTGGACTAAGAGAAAAACACGGTTTGACAGCAAAATTGTGAGATGAAGTTTGGGCCTGGCCTGTTTCGTGCATATACACTGGTTCTCGTACCCGGTTTGTGGTGCTCAATTGTCTATTGTGACATTTTGTGGTGGGAGATCTTCGTTTCCACGGATAATTCCATGAACAAATGAGTGTGATTCGAGAATTCAGATGTATTAAAGGAGATGCTGGGCGCGAAAATGAAAGATGTGCTTTTTTCAACGCAAACATGCCGAATATTTGTGATGGAAACACAGGTACGATTAACGATTATATGGGGTGACAGATAAGAGACATGATGTTGGGTCACGTGACACAGGTGCTACCATAAAGTGCAACTAGCATCTGATTCAAAAGAGAGAGAAAGTGCATGAATAAGCTGTATACTTAAACCTAGTAATTTAATTTCCTTTCTATTTTATTTCTTGAATTATAATTATACAACGTGGTCCTATGTTTCTTTGTTCAACTCCTCGATCTCCTTCAACTCATCCTCCGTTAACTCTGGCTTTGACGCCTCGGGCTTTGTCGCCTCGGGCTTTGAAGCTTCGGCATTCGCGATTTCGGGCTTAGATATTTCGGGCTTAGAGATTTCAGGCTTAGAGATTTCAGGCACAGTTTCCATTGGCTTAGCCTCTGGCTTTTCCTGCTCAGCGGGAACGACACTTTGAGTATTCTTTTCCGTGGCTTCAGAAGGCCCAATATGGCGTTCGCCGGGATTTGAGGCTTCCTCTTCATAAAATTCTGTTTCCGGTACCACATGCTCGTCACGTGCCTGTTGAGATCCACCTTTAGTATCTATGGCCATGGGCGTATCCTCTTCTTCATCACCCAAATCTTCGGCATCACGAGGCACCTCATTCATCTGCACGGAAGGTGCAAACTTTGTGCTTTCCAAATTGTGGATGATATTGGTCAAGATCTTGTTCAAAAATTCCGGCGCGTTGGCATTATACATGTTCAGCGGGCGCACGTCCAACTTATAGTCAGGGCCGTAATATTCGTAGTACTCGTTATATGGCAATTCCGAGGGCAAAACCACATCGTTGAGCAATCCTGCTTCATATGCCCATGTCCGTGAAACGTTTCTCATTGTGTAACCACCTCCTCCAACTACCATGAGGGGAACGCCAAACGAACGTACAAAATCCACACAATTAGCATGGCCACGCATACTCAAGTTGAAACAACCCAAACGATCTCCACTTAAGGAATCACCTCCAGTCTGAAGAACAATGGCCGACGGCTGGTACCAATCCATGATTTTTTGGATGATGGGCTCGAAAATCGACTTATAAGTCACATCATCAATTCCATCTCTCAAAGGCACATTGACCGAGTAATTCTTACCCTTTCCTACACCCACATCACGCAACTCACCTGTACCAGGGAAGAACTCACCATATTTGTGAAAAGATGCCGTCATCACACGGTCTGTCGAGTAAAAAGCCTCCTCTACACCGTCACCGTGATGTACATCAATATCGATGTACAAAACACGCGGGTGGTAACGCAACAATTCAATAATGCCTAGAACGATATCGTTAACGTAACAAAACCCGGACGCCTCCGATTTTTTGGCATGGTGCAAACCACCGGCATAGTTAATTGCAACATCACATTTACCGCGATTAAGACGCGCCGCTCCTTCCATGGATCCTCCTCCCGAAATCCCACAATATTCGAAGAGTCCATCGAAAACAGGACAATCATCACCAACATTAAACTTGACCTGTTCTTTTGCAAACAAGTCAAGATTATCTGGCAGGACACGACTCAAAAAGTCGATATACTCGTCGGTGTGGAACTGACACATTTCCTGCTTGGTGGCTGGTTTTGCCCGATAAATCTCCATTTTTTTATAGAGCCCATAGTTCATAATAAGCGAATGTGCCATTCTTATACGGTGGGGTTTCATGGGATGGCCAGCACCGTAGGCATAGTTTCCAACGTCTGCATCGTAGAAATATGCCACCCGCTTTTTGTTACTGGGGTCCACCTTGAAATCGTCAAAGGGTAACTGCACGTACATTTTTTTTTAACGATATGTATTGAACGATTTTTTTTTTTTGTTCTTCTGCTCCACGTTAGTTCCTCGTATTGGCTTTTCTTAGCGAAAACCTGCAGATTTTAAGAGTATCGTAGTATATTCTTCGAGAAGAAAACAGCGGCACAGAAAGAAAAATGCAAATTTCGCTGAATCGTTCTTTGGATGTATAAGGATTGGTGTTGGTGGAGGATTAAATTTATCAAGATACCGTCTGCGGTGTTGCCGCTGTGTGCAGGTCGTTCGACCATCGAGCACCTTAGACTGGAAGTTGCATCTACCGAGCGGGATGTACTATTTTAATACAACAAATTTACTTTTTCTTTTTTTTTTCTTCTTCTTCTCTTCTGGGCAAAGAACTGACTATTTTAATTGGTGGATGGTGAGTATGTAGCAAGTTGGCGTGTTAGTGTAAGTTCAGCTCTTTAGCTTAATTGTCAATAGCGGGAATTGGCACGGCCGGTATTTGAAGCCTTTCGCAGAGTATCTTTTATACACATTTCTTCTCTATTAATCATCTGCAAATTCAAAGCAGACCCCGTTGAGTCAATCATGTAAACTTTTTTAGCCAGCGACCCTCAGATTTTCCCCTCCCTCTCCCTCTCTCTCACTATTTGTTCATTTTGTTGCAGAGGTAGTCCCCCGCACACGGTCTCTGTATTCAGCAAGCTGGGCGTTTAGCTGGCCCTGAAGCCGGGCATTATAGCAAAATTTCTGGAACACCTCTTCGTTGACCTCGAAATTGAGTCCGTTTTTCAGCGAGTAGACACTCGAATTATCGGTTATTGTTGTTGGCAAGAGCCAGTGAATCCACGAAGATCCCATGACAGACCTCCAATTGCGGGCATAACCCAAATCGTATAGATGGCCAATCTTTTGTCTTTTGCCATTGGCGTCGTACTCATATTGAGCACTAGCATCAGCCAGCCGGGCCCATTTATCGTCCTGGAACTCGATTGTCGTGTAATTCTTTAGCACCAAGTAGAGCAGAAAGCCTGCAAAACAGGCCAAGGCACAGAAAAACGCTAGCGATACCACAAAGAGAAACACGAGATTGAGCAGAAGATTCACGTTTTGCTCGTACTGGGCTTCGGCGAAAAACGTATACAAAAGCTGCACCGAAACCGCACAAACACACCCGCTGAACACAGTGGCATAGATCAAAAATTGCAAGAACAGCTTTTGGTTACGGTGACCAATGCAACAAGCAAACCACGGACAATGATGGTCCATGCGCAAAAAACACTGCTTGCAAGTCAGGCAATGGTGGCACCGGTCGGGTTTCCAGACTTGGCACGTGTTGCACCAGCGGAAAGCCGGCTCGTTGTTTCTAAACAGATGACTAACTAGATACTCCAGGGGCAGATGCTGCAGGCCTTGGTTTCCTGAAAATAACGGTGTTTCCAGCCCCAAGTCACCGTCTCCACCAATTTCACCAGGTTCACCAGTTTCACCAACTGCATTTGCATTTGCATTTGCATCTACATCGCTAGCCACTTTATACGGATTCAGCAGTACATTTGCCAGCCGATCGTCTTTTCTGAGTTCCGCATAATCTAGTGGCGAGCCCGCGCCAAGATGGATTACTTGGAAATAAGTGTACACCGAAAGTAGGAAAAAAAGCAGCAAGATTAGTGTTGGCACATAAAACAGCCAGGTGAAAGAATATTGGCGGTACAATTCCATCACCAGTCCATGTTCGGCCCATACCAATACGCCTGTAGCAAAGACTTTGGGGAAAAGCGTCAGGAGCCAATTGCACACGTGCAAGAGACTTGCACATACTCCGCCATGCATCCACATGATCGACGGCTGCGTGATTAGCATGTACTTAGCACTGCCAAAGTATGTATTTTATTAATTAAGATAATGATTAACAAATTATTGCGTTCCGGATTTGGCACCAGCCCGGCTCTGTCTCTGTCTGTCTCGCTCTAATTGTGCGTGGTGCACAGAGGTGCGGCCCTAAACTCTGACAGCGCGCGCACCAGTTTTAGTTTTTTTTGGGTCCTGGTCGCACCGTCGGGGCCGCCTCCTTCATTAGGGCAACTCGTACGAAAATGAAATTGAGGGATGGAGGATATAATTTTACTCCTACTGTAATATATATGTGTGAGAATAAAAATGAAAAAAGGCCCACGTTTTTTCTCTTTATGGTTTTTTTTTTTTTTTTTAAGTTTTTACTGCTTGAACTTTATATTGATAACTCTTGATTTCTTCCACCGACACGTTGGTTTAGACCGCTCTTGAGGGTTTCCAAAGTGAGAGAAGAGTTATTTATTTCAATTCGAGTAAACCTGTCAATTATCCAGTTTCCCTATAGTCTCTCAAAGCTTGTCTTTGTGCCCTCTTCTTCTTTATCATCTGAAGCCACTGTGGCAATAAATTCCCATTTACTTTCTTTGGGGGTAGCAACAGAATTTATACTTAAACAGACACACGCAAGCCAAATTAGGTGATCCCAAATCATTTTATAAAGGCTCTGATCATAAAAAGAGGAGATTTGACCCCGTTTGCATTTCAATGCGTAGCTCAATTGTTTGGCTAGAGGCTGCATGTATATTTGGCTATAAATCTGTCTATAATAATTCTCTCGTCATTGAATCAAGCACACAAGAGCATTACTATAATTGACCCAAAACACTTCCCTCGTCCAAGTTTCATACAGGTATGGCTTTATTTTTGGAAACAAAATCATCTTCACCTCAAAACCTCAAAGTCTCATCAGGAAGTTATCCTTCCAATTCTTTTACAAAAAGCATTGTATTGATAGTGTTTCGTATGCAAAGGCTTCCGTGGCATCAAGGAGAACTATTTACATTTCCAAGTGCAGCCGATCAAGTTAAATTTGTATCGACAATTTCCCCTGTCCAACACAAAGAGCCAATATATGTTGTAACTTTGCTTAATCTCAACGTCGATGACTTGAATAAAACGTGAACCTTCTCCTCCCAATTCCCTTATTCGGCCTTTGGCTTTTGCTTCTTACTGTTCATCTTGGCATAGCTTTCATACCCAATGCCTCCAAAAACCATCAATACGCCGAGCCATTGTACGGGCAGCAAATGATGGCCAAATAAAACCACGCTAAGAATCATACTGAGCATTTTGCGTGTCACTGTAGCAGTAACAAGAATCAAGGAGTCGAATTTTTCCAAGATAATGAACACAAAGACTTGGCCCACGGCTCCCAAAAGTGCAAACGCCGCCATATCTGTGAGTGCACGCGGGTATTGTTGGACAAAATCCACCATGTATCTGGCCTCTTCTTCATACTTAAATGAGAGCACGTAGCCTAGCGTCAACACAAACACAAATGCATTTAGAATACACATAACGGCAGCACCAGTGAGTTTAATTTTCGAGCCCAGCGCTCGAAACAATTGGTCCTGAGTAGAGTTAGTGAATCCATCGAGGAACATCAGCGCAAGAAGCTGGGCCATGCCCAAGGCAGTATTTCCATCATTAAGCGCTGTGCGAGACTTAGCGCCGGCTTTAGCCAATGTGAACAACACAACTCCTCCGGTAACTAGAATTGCAACCAAATATTTATGTGGAGGAAACTTTGTTTTATAAAGCAACAAATGAACCAACATCACCGGGAGCAATTTACACGATTTGGCCAAAAGAAACGCAAGGTAGTCCACGTGTTTCAACAGGCGGTAGCCAAGTGGCGACGAAATGCTGGTTGTAAGTGCAATGGTTGCAAATGAACGTAAATACCCATAGTTAAAAGCAGGAGTTTTACCCAGCGTTAGGAATATAGAAAACGGGTTTTGGCGATAAGCTACCCGCGAGTAAACAAGCCCCACAATTGCAGCACAGAATGCTTGTGCCGTGTTTACCATAAGCGGTGCTTTGAAATATACCGGAGCATCGTCTATAAAAGCATAAGGCTTTGTGTTGATACGTTCTTGAAGAAGCGACCACGAGAGAAACAGCGCATAGAGTCCAAGCACACAGCATATAAGCGTGACGGCTTTGCTATCCTTCATATTTTTTTTGGTTATTTTTTTGTCGTTTAGATCTTTTTTATGCTTTATTATTTCTTAATGAAGGTTTACTCGGATTTATTAAGCGTTTTTTTTTTTTTTCTACTCCATTTATTAACGGAACACCGTGTTGAAAACGCGATGGAAATTCTGCACTGTTGCTAAACGCGCGACGCGAATATTGACTTGGATCACGTGATTTGAGGGCTGCAACGAAGAGATGTTTGAAAACAGAAAGGTCTAATTTGGAACATTTTCGTTGTAACGATATTTATCGGTAAAATCTATATAAAGGAATTTAAAGATTTTAGCACATCAATTTTGCATATATAGATTTGATGAAGCTTAACAAACATTGATCGAGTGTGAAACATCGTTTTTATTATGATCTGTCCGCACCTGAAAAATGGAAAAATGTGCTTTTATTCAATTCTTATCTCATTAAAGACTAAAGGTATTTATTACTTGCCTCTTTTTCCAATAGTGTGAACTTTCATTTATTGATAGCTGACTAATTTTGCATTTTCGGTTTTGTCAAAAAAAAAAAATATTTCTCCTCTTAATCAGATGCCATGGGTTCGTTCAAACTCAGTAAACACAACTTTCCTCTATTGGGGGATGAAGATCGCCCTTGAAATTCCAAAACGAGGCGCAGCTGCAGCAATACTGAAAGTTTGTTTTTTTTTTTCTTTTATACATTGTTTCTTCTACAAATGAAACAAGTAATTCGAACAATGAAGAATACTTCTCCGAAACTTCTGAATGAATAAATAATTGCCTAAACGTATAACCTCGATCTCAAATCAGACTCTGTCCTAAAACTTTAAACTTGCAAGATATCCAATTCTTTCCTGAATTCAGGTTACTCCGAATCGCGCAAAAATGTATATTCCTTGTTGAAACTTTTTGAGCTGAATGCAGATCCAACTTCGAGACACTACTATTTGTCCATTGATGCTACAAATATCCGATTGACTGTAGGGATTTTCGTCTTCGCGGCGGGTCTTCTCATTGTTTTATTAATTTCCAGAGAAAATGGCTCTTTCTTCATGCTTGTTCTCGCTGATAATTCTAAAGTACTTTTCAATTAAGCACATCATTCACTGCGTTGAAAAGTCATATATGACGTTTCACTTGAATCCGCAAATGAAGCTACGAATTTTAAATCTTTATGATGGAAAATAAGCTGAAATCGCATTGTACACAAAAATAAGCATAGCCCATCAAGCACTCGTTTCACAGTCGTTGACAAACCACAATAAGACTTAAAATGATTTTTTGAAATTAAATAAAATCCATGAAACGCATTACTGGACTAATTTTAATTTGAGTTTACTTTACAAAGATGTAAGGTATCCCACCCGATTCGATTTCGTTACCTTAACGTCTCAATTAACTTCCAATGCAAATGAAACTCAAGTTTGTTTCCATCATCCTCGTACTCTATGTAACCGGAATCGCTTCACTTAGTTATGAGGACCATAGCATCCGCCACAAACTTTCTCCACGAGAAGCACTGGAAAATGGCGGGAATTTTGTGGGTGTTTTTGAGGAAAAGTTGGGCAGGACCATTTACAAATTTGTTCCCGATAATGAGGCACCTGCAAGCTTGGTGATGCGTCCCGAAGTCCTGATGGCGAGAATAGTAACTCGTTTGAAATCATTTTTACAAAATGACACTTACGAGTATGAAAAGTTCGAGCTAGATGCCGATCTTATTGAAAAAGAATTGGCTGATATCGGCGGATTAATTGAAAAGCAAAATCCGGTGCAGCCAGAACTCAAATCTCAGCTCAGATTTACTTTGCGAATGTTTTATACAATGGTAGATGCCATTGAACCATTGCGTCATTTCAAAGGTAGAAAAGACTACAGGATGGTGGGCCAAATGATTGATTTCAATGTCAGGCTTTATGCTATGTATAACTCCGAAGGAACACTTGACAAGCTGGTTATCGGGTATGGCGATGATATTTTCCGTTATGGAATCTTGATAAATTTCTGGGAAAAAGAGTTTTCTGAGATGGAGAAAGTGCCTATTGGTGTGCGTCTGGCTTTTAAAAGAAATCTTGTGAAAACAGAGCATACTTTAAGTGCTTTGCGAAAACATATTCTGTAAGCTAGCAAGAGTTGAGAAAGTGTTTACTCTTTTTGTTTTCTTTGTTATATCTACTTCCTGGTTTTGTCTTTTTGCTACCAACGAGTTTCCGATCTAGTACCTTAATGTATCCCAAAGTCCAAAGAAACAATCTTCTCGTGTTTATAATAATTGAATTCAGCTAATGACATTAGATTTAGAAAGAGTATAACCTTTTTGCAAGAAAAGTGGGGTTCTTTATTAAACCGATTTTGGTGATTATACTTTCACCAATAAAACTTTTTACAACAAAGATATTAAAGGCTGAAAGTATTTCGTGTGGTTTTTTTTTTGATTGGTCGAACTTTTATTATCGTCAAGAAAACTTTCAGCCTCAATTAACATAAGTTTCAAACTTTAGTAGTGAATTGCCAAGATGAGTAGATAAGGGGTCTAAAGCTCCTTTATCGCCACATAGCCTTGACCAAAACTCTTCATGATTTCAGTATAAGTTTCGGTTCGTTCAATTTAGTCCCGATAACTTTCCGAATCAAATTTTCAAATGCAATTGCAATTGCTTCCTCTGTATACAAAATTAGATAGATTTAAATTAGCCCCCAGATTTTGATTGTTAGCAATACATACAAATTCAATGAAAACATCAACACTTCTCATTTCAGTTGTCTTTCTAAAGTTTTCTATTGCAAGTATTAGTATTGCTTTAAGGCTGAAAGAATTTCTCAATATGAACTATACAACTTATGCACGTGTATATGGCATTGACTCCGATAGTCCTAGTGCCATTAACCAACTGCGATTACGAAATAAAGGAGAACAAACTTCGAAGCAGAAAACAATTTGCTTTGGCTTTTTACCAGCCTCAAAATTTTTATGCATAAAACCTACTTCGACGCACTTGAGTTGGATAAGTAAGTTGATATTCTAGAAAAAGAACTCCCCCGTATTTCTGAATGCGTCGTTTTATTGGCGTTTGATAACTATCTCATTTCGATGCCGCTCAGTTTTACTTCAAAAGTGTTCCAGGTTAAGGTTTTTGATTCGTATATTTTGAAATAATACAATTTTTTGGACAGCAAAAACCATGACTTCTTAGTCGCATGAATTATATTTTGAACAAAGAGTTCAATGATTCGATAGGAGTTTCGGACACAACAACTATGTTTCACAGAGAAATTAAGCGGAAAGAATGTTGAAGAACCTTTTAATTTGTGATCCAAAAAAGCCGGCTTTGTGAACTTGCTCTCGTCTTCTAATTATATCGAAATAAATTCGAATCTACCGGTGTATTTCTATGACGAGGTTTTGAAAATAATATCTTCAACGAAAATCTGAATTTTGATTCATTTTTCTCTGATAAACTAGTCTTTTATTAATTTCAATTTCACGAAAAGTTTTTCCACAACTTTAAAACATTGTCTTCTTCCTTAGAGTCTGAAACTTTTCAATTTAAAGGTATGTGAAATCACTGTTTGGCTGAAGTTAATTTTCTCTCGATTTTGACAAAATGCATCAACTTTTAAAATCCGCTAGTTTGCAGGGTGATGTTTTTGAATTATGATGCATAAGTTTAGGAGCTTACGTTTGTTTATCTCTCAAATTAATAGGCTTGCGGAAAGATTAATCCGGATCTCATTAACGTAATCTCAAGACATTGAAACGAATATCCCTTTCGTGCCCACAACAATAATTTTTGAATCTTTTAGGAACTATTTTCTTTTGAGTCCCCCTACATCTAATTCCCACAGAATACACTTCAAGTCAATTTGTAAGGCTGCATCGTCTAATTGTTTTCGTTCGACAGAAAACAACAGCCAAAGACTATATAAAACCAAGATTTGTCAGCCGTCACACAGCAATATTGAAATTTTTCTTGGGATTTCCCCTCTTCTAAAAGTCCAAGAAAATTAGCATTTCTCCTAGAAAATTTTGAGAACTATTAAGTTAAAAGTTTAACTCTTAATCAATCCATTATCTTTGCACTTATAAATTAGAGTATCCAATTCTTCGAGCCCATAAGATTCTATTTAATAGAAGAAAAAAGAGCAAGTATCCCGAAACAAAGCCATTTCTATGAAAATGAAGAAATCAAAACTCTTAGCACTCGTCATACTAGCTTTTGATTCAGCTAGAGCATTTTATTTCAAGCCTCCGAAAGTTTTGGACCTTTCTAGGGACATTCCCCAAAGCACTTTGTATTCAAACTCGGAGCAAAGTTTTGCGTCACAAAGCCACATTCCCTCAAGAAACGCAGTAAACGAAACTTCAGAAGCCGAGACAAGCTTACAGCAGATTTTCAAGGAGTTAAAGAGTTTTGTATGTGAGACCCTTTTTGAAGCGCAGGAATTTGAAGAGCTGCTTCAAAAACTTTTCATAAACGTTGTGAACATCTATACCTCAATCCACTCCATTGTACCCAAAAATGAGGTTCTAATAAAGCGAGTAAATTTTATTAAGCGTTTATATGAAACAATGTTTGGCTACGCAAAGGTAAAAGCGTTATTTTTCGGTTCAGACCGCAAAGATTACAAGTTGATCAGTCAGATTGCAGATATCAATGTTCTTATTATTGCACTCAATGATATAAATGGGAATCTTGATCTTCAAAATGAGCAGTATTCGACGAAGATGGTCGATTTATTAAACATGTTATGCAGCTGCCGCGACAACTTCGAAGATTTGGTTGGGGTTCCGGAAAAGACTGTTTTTTTTTTCGAGCTTCACAAAACACATGCAGAAAAAGAAATTTGGAGGTTGGCAAGACAAATTCCCGTTGATACGTTTACTAAAACAAAGGATTCATAAGTTTTGTTCATGTTTGAATTTCGTGAGAATCTAAGCCCCTGATCAAAGTTGTCACCCCAATAACAAAAATATTCAAAGTATAAGGTACTTCTCTAGGGCTTTATTCAAGAACGGGTCTGTTGGAATACCCTGAATCATTTTTATCATATATTTATTTACTTTTTACACAAATGAAATCAATTATTTAAAGCCAAAGTTCCAATTTTACTTTCCGTATTGTTGATCGTGGCCTTTCTAAAACCATTTATTGACAGAGGTGATTCATTCTTCTTAATGAACAGCTAATAATGAGAAATAATGATGCTTCGTTTCACCATATGCTGTCGCTTTTTTCTTTTGATAAGTGCGCTATGTAGCTTACACGGACAAATTATTGGCATTGTTTCATTCTGCTTGTATTTGGTTACTTGTCTATAAAAACCAGAACTGCAGGGCTATTTGAAGTCCCCTTCCTTGGTAAAACCATTTTTAAAAATGAAATTGAAATTTGTCATGATTATGGTTGCCTCAATAAATTGGGCGGTTGCGAAGACGCTGAAGACTCTTGAGACTGGTGGCAAAAAACTTGTTTTGATCAAGAGCAGAATGGAAGAAGATCAAGTATTTTTCGATGAGGAATCTTATTCAAGTAATGACAAGAGTGAATCTAATCCTACTGATTTTGAAGAAGTTGAGGAGCTGTTATGGTGGATTTTATTTCGATTAAGATCATTTATTCTTGAATTTCAATTCAAATTTTCGGAATTCGAGGAGCGGATTGATAGGTTGCAGAAGGATTTTTTGTCTGTTAAAGAATTGATGGGATGCCTCAACCCAAGGAGCCCTGATCTCTTGAAAGAGTTTCGCTTTGCGGAATATATGTTCGAAACTATGGTAGCAGCCGTCCAGAGCACAAAGACTTATAACTACTGGGGAAGCAAGACTGACTATTTAATTATTTCAATCATCGAATTCAATGTTGGGCTTTTGCGCTTTTTTGATGACTATGGAGAAGTGAATCCTATGCTTTGGGGGTATGCAGATAAAGTGATAAGCTCATCCAAGAATGTGAGCAGTTGGTCAAAAGAGTTTGAAAGCTTGGCGGATGTTTCCGAAGAAAGTCGAGTTTTATTTGAACAGCAAAAATCCAAAGCGAAAAGGGTCATCAATATGCTAGAGCGTCATATACCACAAGTTTGAACTTGGAAGTAAGCAAGGAATAAAGATATTCAACCCGATTTTTACCATTTTTTTTTTTTGCCTCAATTGTTCTTTGTTTTGTTGTTTCTTGTTGGAATCTTCAAGAAATGGAACTAGGCTGTGTTCTATACTTTGAGCTTTAAACCCCTCATTTCAAACTCAGGCTTGACTGATGCAAATTCAAATCCATAGTGCAATACATACCCCACCCAAAAGTAATCATTTTCTTATTTTGTTTTGAGCTCGAAAATCATGTGATGAATAATATCCTGTTTGAGAAATTCGTTCCTGTTTCTTTTATTATTATTTTTCTTTTTTTGCCTATTTCATTCCATAACACCGCTATTTCCAGCACTAGTTAAAGAGGCGAACATGCTTCAAATCAGAAGTTTGTATTCTCATATTTCCCAACTTTCTCAACTAAGTACAAAACCTGGGCATCTTGAGACAAATAAATTGATATATGAGGAAGATGAAAGCTTTTCTTCCTTGGGTTACAGCAATATTACTCCTCTTGGTGGTTGCAAAAGAGACCAAAACAACCCCCAAAACGGAAATTTTGATGGTTCCAATGCCTATTAATATACAAGACTTAAAGGGGGCATTGCTTTGGTATACCAAACACTTGCATTCATTTGCTCACTTAGCTTCTTTCGATGTGTCTGGCTTCGAAGAATCAAAGGGCCTGGTCGGTCGGGGTTTGGAAGACATTGAGCATCATCTTAAAATGCTTGAGCCAATAGACCTTTCACTCTGGAGAAGGCTCACGTTTGCCAAGCGTATTTTTGGGGCCATGGTGATAGCAGCACGGGAATTGAAGCTTAAGGATATTTTTGGCAGTCTGTACCAACAAATATTGGCTCTTCTTCTCGAGCTCAACGTCACGCTTTTTGCATTGTATGACTCACGTGGTTACTTAAATCTGCTGATTTCAGGCTATACTAAAAGAATGATGTGCTCTCGACAAAATGTAATTTTATGGGCCGATGAATTCAACAAAACCAGCAGGGTTCCTTCGTCAGCAAGAATTTTGTTTGAATACTTGAACGAGCAAATTAAAGAAACCATCGAAGATTTGGAAAGCCAGATATCCAATAATCACAAAACTTAAGGCTTTGATTTGGTGGTTTATTCAAAGAAATTTATGTTTTCATATTTTGAAAATAGTAAAGTGAAAGAATAAAAGTTGAAAAGTCCTATACTTATTATTTGTATTATTAGTGTATGTACAGTAAGTGCTAGCCCCTGCCAAAGATACCAAAGAACCCACCCTTCTTTTTATCACCAGAATCAGCAGACGTTTCTGTCTTGCTGTTGGACAAGGTTTTTTCACCCTCAGCACCATATCCAATGTAATTAAACGCCACGTCAAATAACACGGGCTTGCTCAACACGGGCATAATAGCGCCTCTTTCTGTGATGTTGGTGATATTGTTCAAACAATCAATTGAGGCAGGAAACTTGTACACATTTTCCGCCACCAAAGAAGGAATCACACCCTCACACTCACGTTTTAACTGAGTAAGCGTGTGAATCTTAGCCAATTGAGCCGTCACCACTTTTCTAAACTCCTCCACTTGCTCATTACTAGAAACTTCGTAGGGGAATGCATCGACCTTGTAAAAAGCAGTTTCAGTAGGGAAAGTACGCTGGATATGGAGATAGATTCTTAAGGCCTCGGGAAGCTTGTTTGCAGCCGCATAAGAGTCAGCCACAACGGCCGAACGCGTGGTGGTGAATAGACGCGCCAACTCCTCCAAAGATTCGTACAAATCCTCATCGTTATATACACCAGGCAAGTCCTTGAGCTCGTTGGTGGTGGCAGACACCGATGCATATAAGCGCAGCACGTCCTTGTTTAACGCAAGTTGCTTCGCTGTGCTGGCGGCTTTTTGTGCATGCAACTGCGCTATGAGCAAAAGATCCCGCTTCACCTTTACGAATAGCATGTGATACTTCAAGTACGTCAAAAGCACTGCATTATCCTGTGTTCTTTGCATATCGTCCTCATCCTGACTCTTCTCTACATCCGCCTGATGCATTTCCACCAATGCGGCCCATCTTGAAAACAACGCATCGTAATCATTGGCATCTTTATACAGTTTCCAGTCCTCGTGTGAAACATGGCTGAGTTTCAACGCCAACTCGTCGTTATAAATGGTGGCCTCGTGAGATCTCCAAACAACCGTTTTCGACACATCTTCTTCGGCAATCGCCTCAACAAATGCGAAGTCACGTGCCGCCACAATTTCAACAGCGGGCGCCAAGTATGGCAATGTGTTATCGCGGCAGTGTTTTCTAGAGACTGTGCGCAAATCAGCGGTCGCCTTAGATCCAGAGAAATCTTGCAGATGCGCCAATGCTAAAGCCGGATCTACCAAAGAATCGAGAATCTCGTCGATAATAGCCTTACTTAAGGGGTAATCTTGTTCCTGCTGCGTATAAGCACTCAAATATTCCAACGCCACGCGTGCTACCGAAAACGCATAACGGGTTTCTGCCCATTGTTTTTTGTTCAACGCATATTGGCCATGCACAAGGGCACAAAACACGAAAAACTCGAGTTTTTTTAGCGAGTTTGCCTCTTCTGCAACTGAGGCCGCCAATTGTTTGGCAGTGGTAACCGCCAGCTTCAATTTGCCCAACATAAGCTTGCGGAAACCGGGGATTTTCTGGCCCTTAAGTTCAAGCGTACTTTTGATCTCCAAAGCATGCACAGAACTACGTTCTGCAAGCAAAAGAAGCACCAGGCCATATTTAGCGTTTTCTGTATACTTTGATGCGTTGATCCCCGAAGTTTGTTCCTTATCCCGGTAGTTTTTGGTATCTTTAGTCACGATATTCAAATCACGGCGCAATCTCAAGATCTCCCGTGCAAGCCTTTCTCTGTGTTTGCGAAAATCTTGAGGCGTGGTCAAGTAGGCGGCTAACCTTTTGCCCAACGTATCCTGCAAGGGGCTAGTGGCAGACATTTGTGGGGTATTTTGTAAATTTGACGGTAAAGATAAGATTTTGTAAATAGAGGAACATGGACGAGTGGTTTTTTTTTTTCCTCACGAATCACTCTCGGTGCTGGTGCACGGGTGTGTGGGGCAGATTCCGAACTGCCAAGGTGGATATTCTGTGTTGATTAACGAAAAGGATAGTTTTTTTTTTCTTTCTTATTTCGTTTATTTCGGTCGATATTTCTCACTTTATTGCTCTTTTCTTTATGAAAAGAAGAAAAAGCATTAACTTGTGTATCAGTGAAATCACCCTATCTCGAAGGTTCTTTTAATCTTTTATAAGATTATGTCCGCACTCAATTAAAGCTAATTTGGGGCTGATTGAGGAGCATACAATCTTAGTCAAAGCATGGTCCTATACAGTCTTATAGTTACCAGGGTATGAGAAATGGATGGAGAAAAAATACATACTTCAAAAGAATCTATTTCTTTTTCCATTGCATAGAAAAGTTGGCGTGGCTCTTCTTTTTTCATGCTTTTACCAGACGCAATTTCTTCACTATGGCCAAGCACAATATCACTCACTCAACACACCGATTTTCCAGTTTTTAGAAAACATAAATACTGGAAAAAAGATTCAGTACTCCAGATATCGTTATCATCTATTTCTAGGTATAAGAATCCTATTTCCACTCTAATTACAATGATAAAAACACCATCAAACCACCTGGTGGTGCACATAGCACAAGTCCATGCTGGTTCGCAGCCATCAATCATCCATAACCCAAACAGAATTTAGGACCATTCACAAGTCATACAACGCTCTGTTAATCTTTATCCGTCAAGTGAAGAATGGATGATGTAACCAGCGGCAATATCGATATATACGCTGCATTTGGCGTGGCCCCCGACGCGCTGCAGCAGGAAATCACCCGCAAATATCGGCAGTTGGCACTTAAGTATCATCCAGATAAAAACCCGTCGCCCGAAGCGCTGGAGAAGTTCCGTTTTTTCGCTGCTATCAACACAGTGCTTCAAGACCCGAATCTTCGGAGACAGCATGACGAAATCCGGCGGCAAAAAATGGCCACGGGTGCTGGAAACGTGGCAAGTCAAATCCAACGATTTAAGGAACAATTGCGCCAGCGGGAATATGAGGCTCAGGCACAAAGCCGCCAGGAAAATGCCCAAAAAAACAATGCCAATGTAGAGGTTTTGGCTATGCGTGGGTTGAAACTACGGAGAGAAGTACAGGCGAACTTGGCTCTGTCCAATGGGTATGCTTCATACAAAACACTTGAAATCCCAAATACTACGCATGAATTTCTACTACGGCCCACCAAAGTTGAGGTCACCTGGAAGTATCGAAACGAGGCCGCGGCCCAGATCGATGTCGAAACTCTTCGGCAAATAATGGCCCGTTTTGGACCTGTTAAACTGTGTTATATTTTGGGAAACGATGGGCTGTATGTGAAAGGCCTTGCGGAGTTTGAAGTCCGAGAAGATGCTGAACGGGCTCTTGTTTATGAGTACAAAAGTGCTCGTTTATGGGACGGCACGCCTGTTAGAAAATTAGCCAGTTTACTACGCAGTGTTAAACGGGTAGATAGCGAAACACGAGAATATGTGGATCGTCCTGTTCTTTTAGAGGAGATCGATGAGTTTTTGAAAAGCTTACGTCTGGAATGAGCAGAGACCTATTGGTCAAACGCTCCTTTATTTTTAATCGAAACGGGACTTTCTAATTAGCTGGCAGATGAATACATAAAATAAAGATTTAATGTCCCAACTCAGGGTTGAGAAGATACTTGCCTTGAGTCATATTAAGGACTCAGAAAAGTCTGGGTTTTTGCACTCCATTACAGTATAATCCACTTCAAAAAAGAACTATAAAGTACACGTGTTACTGCCCCCAAAGACAAATACAGACTTGGGTTTGGATTGTAGATTACTATTTTGTTTCCAGTGATTGTGTATGTATATATTCTAGAATGGCTCTAGACAGACTCGTATTCATATTAAGTGCTTGTAAGCTTCAGAAACCCGGTAATACAAAATGAATAAAGCCAGAAATCCACGTTCATCCCCAAAATCTCTTCGAAATCATAATGATAGCACGATATCGCCCCCACTTACTTGAGGTAGAAGTACACACCAGCGAAAACAGCGAAGGCGGCAGCTGCAAGCAAGGGGAAAGGCACGCTGCTGACCTCGGTCAGGCCGCTGCTCGTGGTAGTACCCTGAGTTTTCTTAACAACTCCACCTTCAAGCTTACCGATCAACAAGCCCTTCAAAATATCGTGGGCATCGTCAGAATGTCCAATATCGTCAAAAGCATCAGTTGCATCTTCACCTGCACAGTCTACAATGACTTCTTCTCCACCTGGATGCTCATCCAAATAACTACTCACGTCGTATACCTGGCCGTTGTATACGAGCCACAAATCGTCGGCGGTATTGTGCTTGCTGACGTCCTCCAAAGTATAGGTTTTCAATTCCGACATTTCTTTATTATTTAAAGTTTTTGACCTTTTTTTTCTAATATGCTCGTTTCTTACTCGTGCAAACGTTCAGCGCAAACTTTTATTGAAAAAGATATCAAGGAGTAGGTAAGCAGAAGGCTAGATTCAGATTTAGCGCCAGATCGCGCGTAGGGCCAGGAGACCATGTGACAAAATCCGCCACATTGTGTGCAGGATTTCCAATCAGAATGTTGGAAAAGGTCAACGCGCCTTTTGGGCCGCGGCTTATTCTGTTTTGGGCAAATCAAAACCGCACCGGGTGCTATAGCCGTTTCGGGTAATCCGACCCGGGCGCTACAACCATCAATCGTTCAACATGAAACCCCAATGTTTGTATTATTTTGATAGCAGCAATTTCCACAAGCATTTCCATATTCTCATGCATGCGGTGACTTGGGATTTCCCTTCAGTATGATATATATCCACTTTTCTCAGATCCATCTTCTCCATCCATCACTAAAGGCTTTACTTTCAAACAGTAAATATACTCCGCTGTTCTTTCGAGGTTGAAAAAAAGGGCTTTAAGGATCAGGCAGACTAGCTCTAATCTTTCAAGCCAAAAATCGTTATTACTTTTGCAGGTCATATATCGTTAGTCAGCTTTCTTAAAATCCATCATCTTTATCGCAAAAAAAAATGTTCAATTAGACCCAAAAGACCACTCATTGGACATTCTTCATAATCCAAGGTTGCTCAGTGTATGGAATTGCTAGTGTTTCTCACATTATTAAAACGGGTCATTGAAAGCATTTGCCTCATGTATCGGCAACTGTATTCGAAGGTTAAGAAAAAAACCGTAAGCGAGGCGAAACAAAAAGGGAGAAGTTTTATTAAAAAATTAGTGGTCGTTATTTCTATTTCTTAATTAAGGTTAGTTATCGTTCAGATTTTATTACCGCGGTCTGCAAATAAGAATTGTTGGATAACCATCTCAGTACATTATAGAAATTGCAGCTGCGGTATTGGGCACTTGTTCAAAGATCGAATGAGGAACGTAGACCTTGAGTAAAAAGACGTAATATCTTATCGTTCTCATCTTTTTCTTTGGAAATTTTAATAATTCTACAATCTCTAGTCTAATTTTCTATCTTTTCTTTTTCGTTTCTTATCCTTTTTTTACTCTTTGAACGAAATGCTGACGGTCGTTTTCTGGCCGGGGCTTTATCAAGACAGGTCACGTGCACTGTTTCCAGAGATCCCAACAATTAAATAATTCGCGGTTGGATGTACAAAGCCCCTCTGTATAATTTCCTAAAAATTTACAGCCACTGAACAAGGCGAAAACCAAGATCAACTTCAGTGTTCAATCTTTCTAACTCAATAATGCCATATAATAGTATTGGAGAAAAATTAAAAAATAAATGCGCAAGCCCGGAATCGAACCGGGGGCCCAACGATGGCAACGTTGGATTTTACCACAAATCCACGCGCCGATCGTGGCCCCCACGTTTGATTTTCCTTGCGAAACTCGAACCGGGGGTTCGAACCGCACTTGACAAAAAGCAGTACCTCTGATCAAGAACCCATCACGTGCCTCGTCCGACTTCGAACGTAGGTTATCGGTTGGATATTTATTGCTTAGGGACGACCTTTTGGCTGCAAAACTCGGCTTATTGGTTGCGAAACTGATATAAAGAGAAAAGAGTGTTATTTTTGTGACTTGTTTAGGTTTTTATGTAAGTTGTAGAGGACTTTTTTTAATTTCGTATTGATTCTGGTTATTTCTATGCTTTCAGAAAGTCTATAAGTACACTGGAAAAATCAGGAATGGCAGTTGGAAAATCTTGGAGCATGCCATTGATACTGTTCAATATGAATGTACTCTTGACGTTCATTTAAAACTTGAATTAAATCTTTTCATGGAAAATATGGTTAGTTCAAGGATTTAACAAATCTGATGACCCGCATTCCCGGAAATTTTCCCAAAAAATTCTCGCCAAAATAAAGGACCAAATTGCTTTATTTTTCTATATTTATTCTCAAGTTTGTTTCGTTTTCAATTTTTTTTAAGCAACCACGCAACATGACGGATTATATGAAAGATGCTTGACATGGTATGATTGTCTTCATCGGAAATTGAAGTATTATTGCGCCACAAATTCCTTTATCTCTTCCCAAAAAAATAAGAAAAAAAAAGCCTCCTCCTCAAAAATGTTGGGTCATTTCAGTTAACAAACCGGATTTTTTATCCAAATTTTTACACCATATATATGAGGGTAATTTCTCCTTTTCTTCTATCATTTTTTTACCTTTCTTCTCTATTCCCAAAAAAAAAATACAAACATTGAAGTATGAGCAACCACAGTTCCAGAAATGCGAATGATGGTGCGAGCCGCAGGTTTGCAAATTTGCAATTCAGCGTAAGACTGCAAATTGAACTGTCAGATTTTAATGGCAATGAGGAAACTGGTATCTCAAGCTTTGGTGACAAAGATGAAGATGAAGATGAAGAGGATGAAGTTGATAGTGAAGATGAGATTGCACCAGAACTTAACCATAAGGTTGCTCTTATTCAAGAGAACAACCTTTTTGATGTGAATGAAGCTCTGATGGGCAGCCCAAGGGAACAGCCACTGGAAGATTCTGCCGATTACGAAAGGGAGGAAGCGAATAATCCGATGGATCCTGCAATGGCCAAGTTTATTGACGAGATGGAGTATGCGCAAGTGTTCTTGGGACGGGTGAAGATACCAAAAAAGACTCATCACAAAGTCAAAGCACAAGGACCTATGAATGCCCGCGAAAAACATCTCATTCAGTTTATTAATACTGCTTTGCAGTATCCCCGAGTTATTGATCGGTGCACTCGGTTTTCTCAGCAAACAATGCGTAATTACTCGTTTTCTATTAGGCGTTATGTCTTGTTTATGGCCAACAAGGGGTTCACAAAGGATAATTTCGAGGTAAATGGTGTTAGAATGGTGGAATGCATGAAAAAATACGAGCAACTGAACATAATGGAAGATGGAACTACGTTGCCACCAGCTCATGGAGTCATTCAGAACTTTAAATTCGGATTGCAAGCGTTGCAGTTTTGCCTTGGCTTTTACCACACAAGAAAGATCACTGATGAAAAGTTGCGCCGGAGAAAGCGTGAAGAAATTTGTGATAAAATTCTTCACCTTGATGTTATTGATCTGTATTCAAAAGAGTCAAAGAGATGCCGTTAAATTAAATAACTACGACAAGAAACTTCCAAGAATAAGTTTTCCTTGGCTTGAGAATGAGATGGCAAAGGTCGAGGAGCGCGGTGACCAAAGAAATCTAAGTATCGTGAAAAGGGATCGCACTGCTCTTAAATTCCTTCGGATGCTTAAAAAAGTTTAGGTCTGCTATTATTCAAGATTTGGCGGTATCGGTAAATTTAGCACCCCATAATATTTTCAGCAAGCACGAGATCACTGGAATGGAACAGTGTATACAAGAGAAGAAAAAGCAATTATTGACTTTGCCGGATCTACGACTGAAAATGAGAGTCATAATAATATAACTAGAGATAAAGCTGGAAAGCTTCTCCAAATTAATGTGGCGGTGAAAAAAAGAGAAATGGGAGTTTGTTTCTATATAGTTCATGTTTGTTTTTGCACTTGGATAAGGCCTATGCGTTTAGCCCTTATCTCAAAAAACAAGTATTTTTTACTATATTACTTACTGTAAGTATATTCTAGTATTTTACCCCAAAATTCAATGGCAAAAAGCCTTTATTCGCTTGTTTTAGACCTTCTAAGTCATTCGATTTTTTGTATTACCAATCACGTGACACTAAATTTACATAACACCTAGTAAAAAAATAATCGAATCTGGGCAGAGCTTTTCGCGCTACGCGCGAACCGATTTTTGGTTCGAGTGCTAAGAGGTCGAAACGGTTTCTGGTTCGAGGTCCCGCGAACCCATAGAAAAATTTTACTATGCAGCCCAAGTGGATATCCCTCACTAAACCACTTGCGCTTCTGTGTTGTTTGAAGTATTGTGCTTTTAGATACTAGCTAGTGTTAACAAAATAGGCTTAGAGGTGGCGTTTAAGCCACAATATGCAAAATTTAATTTTTTTAGCTTTTGCATAGTTTCCTTATCTTATGATTGTAATGGATAAAGCATTTTTGGGCCAAAATAGTGCTTTTCATGGCTGCTTGCTTCGATATTATATTTCTTAGAACTACGCCATTGACATACCGAAGTCATAAGCCCTTTTTCCTGTAACGATGCATTATTCAGGCGTCTTATGGTATGTATAGTTACATACAGATTTCTCCTGTAAAATGATATGCTTTTTTTAAAAAAAAAAAAAAAATATCCCCGGTTTTGATTAAGTTCCACAACTCTCTGGATCCAAGTAATCTAAATCTGGGATGGAACAATGATCATGTTGATTTAATGACAAAGAAAACTACAACTTCACTGAGAAATAAAGTCATTAAAAATCATTTAATTCTGAAAAAGCCTGATATACAGTGACACTCAGTAACTGCTATCAACATAAGACCTTTCCAGTTGAACACAAATTCTATAAACCAAAATTCCACTTTCATCAGTTTTTTTTTCTAACGAGCTGCCCTTACCACCAAAACATCAAACCCGTCCCTCTTCGCCTGTGTAGTAAGTGCCACCTCCGTTTCATCATCCTTCATCATATCGTGAGTCACCACATAAAGCGGATTCTCCTCTGGTTCTTGCTTAAGCGCATTTGCACCACCAAAAATCTCGGCCACGTCTTTGAAATACACCACCTCCACGTCCACAGCATCTGCAGCTAAATATGCATCAAACTGTTGCTCAAACTGGCGATTATACCCCGTTGCTGAACGCACATAAACATGGACTTTCATGTTTGGGCGAGCCAACTGGCGCACCATATATAAGGCAAGCAAATCCGACATGCTGAGACGGTCATCGTGATCTAAAATAAGCAGAAGCAGACATGGACCTTCATGCACGAGGTTGCCCGAGGTCCAGAGCACGCCCACATGACTTTTACACTCATCTAAAAGCTTGGCATAATTAGTCAATACACCACAAATTTCCGAGTCTGGACAGCACAGCACGCGTGGGAAAGAGGCGGCACCAAGAACAAGTGTCGAAGTTCCTGGAAGCTGGTCATTTACAGCAGCAACGTAATTTTTCGCTGGTACTAAAAGAGACAGGGTTTGTAATCTTGCACCAAGAAGTGAGCCAAAAGCATCGATGATGGCAAGAATTGGTGCAGAGTCTGCATGGCCATTTTCCTGTCTATGAGAGTTCATGTTTAACATTGAATCTTCAACTCCATTTTCGTTAATCTCGCTGTCCTCTCCGGGCAGTGAGGCTTCAAGCAAATGAGATGTACGTGAAGTAAATTCCCGAAGATGGATGGCCCGTGCATCGGTACACTCAATTGCTTCTGCTAGCTGTTTAAAAAGCACGAGAAGATGCGGTAAACTATCGATTTTGCGGAGAAGAAGCGTCACTGAAGAAACAGCAAACCGGTCGAGTTTTTCGAGTGAAAGCGTCGAGGTTCGTTTTTCCAAAAGCTGGGCATTTTCTTCACTTTCGCTTCCGCTTCCGGTTTTTGGGGAATCGGATTTTTGGTCCCATTTTGCCGTCAGTTGGCGGCATCTGGGTGGGTATACCCAAAGCGCTAGTGGAGTAGTGAGGAAAGTTGTGACTAAAGCCATAAGAATAAAAATCGAGTATACTCTTGTCGAAATGATGCGAGCACTTAAACCCACATTCAAAACCACGATTTCCACAATTCCTTTACACGACATCAACACACCGACAGCCAAGGAGTCCCGCCACAAAAAGCCGTTGATTTTGGCAGCGATCATTCCACCTGCCACTTTTCCCGCCATAGCCAAAGCAATAACCGCCACCACGTATGCCCAATCGATGCCTCGATTAAGTTCACCCAAGTTGACATTAAGTCCTGCTAATGCAAAATATATTGGGATCATCACCAAGTGCACCAAATCCTCGAGTTTCTCGGTGATTCGAATCACGTATCCGTTATCTCTAGGAACCAATACACCTACCATGAACGCCCCGAAGATCGGATGCACACCGATAATATCGGTATAAAAAGCCAGCACAAATACCATAGCGATAATTAGCGCCATCAGCGCCTGTGATGGCTGTCCCAGTGACAATTCGTGAGTAAACCGGCGGAGATAGTAGTAGAGAGCATATTTCACGGGGAACATCAAAAACAAAAACCACGCCACCGTCAAAAGCAAAATGTAGAGTGTATGGAGTCCGTTATCGGCATTAGCAAGTGTCACCACAAGTGCAAGCAAAATCCAGCCCACCAAATCGTTCAAAATTCCTGCAGAAAGCACAATTGTACCCACACGATCACCGATCAAGTTCAATTCGACTAAAATACGTGCTAATACTGGGAAAGCAGTGATGCAGAGAGCCACTGCGATGAAAACCATGTATGTAGTGAATCCAAGGGCACTATTTTCATGGTATTCGTTGTATAGTCCTTTTGCGATACCGCAGCCCAAGGCAAATGGGATCGCCATATTAATAAATCCTACAGAAAGAGCCACTTTAGCGTTTTTGCGGATGTATCGCAAGTCAACTTCCATGCCAACGATAAAGAGGAAAAAAATGATTCCGATATTGGCCACCAATGTAAGTCCTGTTTTCAGCGCTGGTGGGAAACATGTTGCTGTGAATTTGGGAATCCGGCCCATCACAGTAGGCCCCAAAATGATACCCGTCAAAACCTCGGCAATTACTCGTGGTTGTTGGATTTTTTTAAGTGGGAAGTGTAAAAGATGGCAGAAAAACATGATAAGCACACACTGGAAAAGGAATATCGTATATGGTGATGAGGCTGCATATTCGAGCGGATTACGCCCAGCCACAATTCCAGCCACCGATTCTGTAGAGACGCCGGCCATTCTATAAGACTTCTAGAGGATGGATATTTTTGTGGTGATGGAATTATCGTATCGTTGAAAGAAACTGTGCTCTGCGCTCTGCGATAATTGATGCGTGAAGCTGCTGCACACTGCGTAACTGCCGTTGCTGAGGAGTTGATGTATGCAGTACAGATCCTGCGCCCCCGCCGCACATGTTTTCTTAAACGAGGGGAAGACAAGATGATAAGTCCGGTGAGCGATATTCTAGACCGTTACAATAAAGAAATTGAATTGAATTAGTGGGGTTTTTTTGGATTTATTTAACGAAATATTATTTTTTCAAAAAAGCTCAGTTATTTCGAATCCATGCACTTCCATTTTAACAGCTCTAAACTGCCTCATCAAACCTCCGTGGTTATCAACATAAATCGGGGCAAAATGCCAAGCATTCTGCGCGCTCCAGCTAATTTACTTCTTTGATCAGATTTAATTAAACGTAACTAGTTGAACTCAATTCACAAATCATGACATGACTTTTATTTTTCCTCTCCTCTCCTTCATTATACACTCTCAGTCTAAAGCTGCGACTCTAAATTAACCAAAAGACTGTATGTCTCACGGGGCATACGGTACTGGATCATGCCCGCGTAGACCATGCAATTCTTGGCAATCGTCTTTAATTTATCGAGCTCCAAGCGCTCCTGGCCACCAATGCCAAACTGCTTGGTCATGGCCGCATAGTTTATTTGTGCAATACTGGTCATCACAATTGTAAGCACTGAAGGAATCACCTTGACCAACTTGACGTCAAATCCGTTCAACGCCTCTGCCGCGCGTCTGATTGCAATAAAATCGTCGGTATCGATGATGGGCACGAGTCCCAATGCTTTCACGCCATCTAAGGCACCCTGCCAGTTTTTGTTGACAAATGTCTCTCTGATGTCCACAATAGGCAACAAGTAGTCGTTGATTTCCTTTTCACTAGGCGAGATCTTGCCCGAAATAAAGCTGTTACGGTCAAAAACACCCTTGAGCTTACGGCTCAACAAAATAAGATTATTCTCTGCGGTTTCAGTGGGCTGGATGTCGCCTTCAGGGGTACGGAACGTCTCGCCCGTGAGAAGCGGCTTGCTCAATTCAGTCATGGACAAAATCTCACTCAAAAACTTGTTGAGTAAAGAAACCACAGTGTCATATTCCTGGCACAACTGATAAAGGCGCAACGCATCAAACACTCGGCCTTCTTCCTCGCATCTTTGTGCACTGCGCTCGGTAATTTGGCTATAGAAGTTTTTGATTTCGGGGAGGTTGATGAGTGCACGCTGTCTCTCGAGAATTCCAGGCGACTTATCACCAGTGTCCGGAGTCAAATCACCAAGCAAAAGCCCAAACTCGCGCGAAATCAGAATGAGTTCACGTAAGGCCTCGTGACATTTGGCGGTTTCGTCGGTGTTGTTGCCACCCTTCGAAAGGCAAATGAGAATGAGGTATTGTGCAGCGACTTTAGGGTCACTGATCTTAAATGTGCGAGTATATGAACCCAAAAGCCGGCTGAAGTTGATTTGGTACGCATCGTTTTTATCCACTGCAATCAACTCATCGGTGTTTGTCTTGACCGTTTTCAACAAGCCATAATAGCTTAATGCAATTGCAAGATGAACTGCATCACACTCATTGATATTTTCGTAAACGTACTGCACTGCCAACTCGTATAAGCCAAGCATAACCAATGTCTTTGCATATACCGGATGGTTCGACGACGCGTTGAATCTGCCCGGTCCTGAAGAGATCACTTTTCTCTGCAAGTTCTCAAGGCTGTAGTTTTCATAGAGCAAGTCCGAGGTTGACGAAGAGCCAAACTCGTTCAAAATCAGGAAGTGGAACCATAACCAGTCCTCAATGCTCAAGTTAAGCGCCGCAGGAAGGTTTTTCTTCACAAGATCACACTTGCCAATAATCTTGTACACAGCGTATTTGTATGGATCGAAACCGGGGGCATCGTCATCAATAAACTGAAACGTCTGGCTGAAATCGGCCGAGATCCGCTCCTGTAATTCGCTCGGTAATCCAAAGCCGCCCAGTTTGGCAAAATGTGACATGTACACTGGGAAGTTTTTGTCGAACTTGTTAAATGCATTGGAGTTGGCCAGTGTCAACTGCGCTGCTTCTGCGTAAAGACCACAACGCATCAAGTAGAAAAGAAGCGCCCAAATAGGCACGCCATTATAATTCAACGTCTTGTCCATCAATTTGGAGTCGTTGTTTTTCGTAATCACTTTGTGGATGAAGTACGAAACCTTATTTGTATTGGTGGCGGGCTGAAACTCGAGTGGTTTCTTGTCGTCTTTCGTATAAATCTCATCCATGTAGCTGAAAAACTGTTTTTCCAATGCCGACTTTGAGTTTTTCACGATGTTTTTCTTGAGCAGTTGCTCGGGAGTGGCACTGAGCTGATAAGCCGTGTAAAAAAGCTGTTCCTGGTTCACCTTAGCAAATTGTTCATCGCAAAGATCGGCCACAATGCGCCAGATTTCGCTCATTTGCTTTGATTTGGAGTCTACGCTAGTCTTACACAATTCCTCAAAACTCACGCATACAGGGAACACCTTATTGTCCAAACGGCTCTCGTTGAGAGCGTAAACCACCCGAGCATTTCCTTCAAACTTCTCTCTACTGACTTGTTTCGTCGAGTGGACGCCTGTTTTTGGCGCGGCTAACGGCGAAAGAATCCGCGAAGTTCCGGGCAATGACTTGTTCCATGAAAACGACTTGGAAAGCTCCTCGCTGGTGATTTTTGTCCGAACAGGGAGCCCCAATTGTTTCTTTATGTTCTCCTTGCGCACTTTCCAGTCAATAGCCACACTCAGATTGATGAAACGGTCGAAGTCGCGTGATGCGGCCAGCAACGATTGTTCAATGGCACTTAATATCGTCTCGTCTTTCTTTGCTGTCAAGAAATTTTCGATATCCTCGCTTTCCAGTGCTACAGCACCGCTACGTGCGAGTTTTTGGCCCGGGATTTCAACGCCTGCTTCGCCTTCTTGTACTTGCGGCAAAGAAGCAAGCTCATTTTCGAAATCCAGAGCGTTCACGCCGCTTTTAGACAACAAATAGTGCGCCTTGGTGTGGTTACCGTGTGATTTTTCGTGTTTCCGGAGCTCCAGCGTCTCCTTGCGCAACTCATTCAACGTCAAATTGATGGGCCCAATATCTCCATTTTTCAATTTGGGCAAACCTTGCGCCGAGTCGACCAAATCCTTCAAAATACGCGCCGGTGAAGCATCTTTTGTGATTTGAGCAGGCAACGACAGTGCTGAAGATGCAGGTTTTCCAAAATTTGTAGAGAAGCTGGAAGAGCCACTGGTTCCCATGGTACTAGTGGCGCTAGCCGTTCCATTGGCTGTGTTTGTGGTTGTGGCCGGATTAGGTGCAGTTGTAGAAAATGGCTGAGCAACTTGAGGTTGGCCAAATGCAGAGGGCTGTGTTCCGCCGTTGGCCGGTCTTTTGGCAGAAAATAACGACATTTTTCTTCAGTCCAACGGAAAAAAAAAAAAAGAACGAATGAAGAATTATCGTTATTGATAATTTTTTTGTGGCAGCGTATTATTCTGCGCAAATTGTTGCCGTGATTTGATGAAGTTTAATGTTTTTAGTTCAAAGGCCACTGAGAGTTTCTCTTATGATGGATGGGGCCCTCTTAGGTCAGAAATCAGGTGCGCACTGCGAAAAAAACATAAGTGGGGGTTACCCGGCACGCGGAGGGAAAAAAAATACACTACTTAAGGCATCCCGTCGCCGGCCCTTTCGCTCGGTTTTCTTCTTTTTTTATCAACTTTGTCCAAAAGTAATCCATCACATTAGACAGTGCATCGTTATGGTCTGGTATTTATCTGTGGCCGCTGGGCAGTTTTTGCTTTGGGGGCCACGCCGATAATTGCTGACGTTTCTTGTAATCGAGTGCGATAGCTGATGGAGAGAGTGACGTTTGAATTTATAAGAACTTGTCTGGATCGCGAGAGCTGAAAGAGAGGTGTCAGAAGATTCACACATTCCCCTAATTGTAGTTTGTTTTTATTTTTACTTTTATCATACTTTGCTGTGGTCCTTTTCTTTATTAAGTCCGACTTTCGTTGACTTGAAGTTTGTACAAAACTTATTGTCATACTTCGGTTTTGAAGCTGACGCTTATTCAATTGTCTCTCTAAAGAGAGATGTTCCTCTCACTCTGGTCTCCGTGGCAGAATGTCGTTTCGAATTGATAGAACCGTGATGATTCACACCCAAATTTATCAGAACATTGAAAGACATCATTACCTTGTTTCAAACTTTTCCGCCCAAAAGTTCCAAAACTATGCTAGCTCATGGTTTAAGCCATTCTTTTGATTAAAACCAATATTAGACATGTGAACTTAAACAATTCAATCCCCTCATCTACACAGTACTGGCCAAAAGTCAGAAAAGGTAAATATTCTATAACTATTCTATATTGATCTTGATGTATAAAATCGTCCTAATTACAACTGCGTCAAGCACACGTCAGGGAACTCCTCCTCCTCGTTATTGCCAAGACCACCAGCAAAGTTGGCTCTGCATGAGTATTTCTCAATAGGGAAGAACCAGTATCCCAAAGCCAAAATGGCGTAGACTCCATAGACAGCACACACGTAGTTCATTGTTCCTGCAGTTACAGGCATGAACGACGGAAGCGAGTAAAAACCCAAGGCAAAGATCGCCCAGGCAATCGTCATCACATTGGCGAAAAGTCCCAATTTGCCGAGCCAGAAACAGCCGTGTTTGATGTTGTTTCTTCCTCTGTATAACAAACAGCACGTGGGCACCATGTAACTCAAAAGAAGGAAGGTGATACACCCGACAACCATGGAGTTGAAAGCGGTAGAAGAAGCCAAGTACAAGCATCCCAACACTGCCACGATTGCAGAGGATGCCAAGTGTGCATTCAAGGGAACACCCAAGTTAGGGTCAACAATCGACAAGTACTTCGAGAATGGCAAACCATTGTCTCTGCTGAAAGACCAGCACAATCTGGCCTGCCAAGTGTGAGAAGAAATCGTGCATCCAATAGCAGTAAACAAAATCAAGGTACCAAGACAAATGGCACCGGCTCTATTGTTCAAAGCTTGGTGGTAGATGTCGAGAATAGGCAAGCCAGTTCCGTTGTTGATGATATCATCCAAATTACGCACACAGAAAAACATCGCAATGGCATACGTCAACGAAGTCACCATACCAATGGTCACCGTACCCAAAATGGCAATGGGGATCACACTGTCCGCATTGTGCACTTCCTCAGCCAAGTGAGAGGCCGAATCAAGACAAGAGAAACTCCAGTTTGGATTGATCAAACCAACAATAAACGCAATTCCGGCACTCTTCCACCCGGTGTTATTTTCGAAAGTGACAAACACAAAGTCCGCCTTCTGGTAGTTGCCCTTAGCGCAAGCCAACACGGTTACTGTAATCACCACATATGAAAATAATGAGGTGTACAACGCTCCATTAGCAATGAAAGGCAAATACTTACCGTAACAATTGAATACAACAAGAGACGCGTTCACAATCTGATACACGACGAAAAGCTCCCAAGACTTGGTCTTGTGGTCTGGATGCATCAAGTTCCAGAAACCCATGATTGTCAGCGCAATACTAAGCGCCATCAGCGCACTGGTGAAAAGCGAACCCGCCCATGCCAAAGAACCACAAAGATATGACAAAAAACCCGAGTATTTGCGGGGCGACAACACTCTTGTCCACACGTATTGGCCACCGGCAGAAGGGATCGCCGACGAGAGCTCGGAAAGCGTGATTCCAATACAGTATGACACAAACGCAATAATTATAATACCATAGATAATCAACATGGGGCCTCCAGATTGAATACCGGTGACCAAAGAAGCCGAAATTCCAAACCACGAGTTGGTAAGACCAAAGCCGATTCCAAGCACCGACCATACCGAAAACGTGCGTTTAAGTTCGCCTTCCTGAGGCTGTGAGGAGCTTGCACTTTCAAGTCCTTTTTCCTTGTCGGAGGTGTAGACCGTAATTCCGTACGCCTTATCTGCTGACGATTGGTCCATACTTGTAGAGTATCTATGAGAGCAAGAATGCAAGAGTATGGGAAATAAATATGAGAGAGTTTAAACTAAAACAAAACGAGACAAAAGTCTTTTTTTTCTTCCTCCTTTTTTTCTTCTTTCAAATAAAAAAAATTGAAAAATTAGTTACTTCTAGCTGCGCCCGGTGTAGTTATATAGCGAGAAGATCGATGGGACATGCCTGCTGCAGTCAAAATTTTTTTTCGGACATGATAACCGCGTGATATGTGCAGGTTTTGAGTATTATCGCGCGACGTTTGAGTTGATTCGACGCAACAAAATCCCCAAAATCACATGCAATTTTTTTTTTATTTGAGGGACGTGCATGCGAGTGCTGCTTTTTGCCCAACACCTCTACTGCCGCCAATACCCGCCAAGTTGAAAATCCCTCAACCTTGGCCTTCGTGCATTTGCGGGAATTTTTTGCATTGCGTCTTTTTTTTTCTCTCATCACTGCTCTTTTAGCGGCATTTAATTAAGACTGCATGAACACTTTCATTTCCCTCTTTCTGTTGCTCTGCCTTTTTTTTTTTGGTTATCGTGTCTCGGATATTTACCCCCAGATTGGGCGTGCGAAAGGCGTGTGTACTACATATGGGAAATCTGCGATCGATTCGGCATAAACCAACGAGGCCAGATAAGTCCAGATAAGCGCGTGTCAAGTTTAGATAAGGGCCCGCCTGACCCTTCTTAAATCTTTTATCTCTTTTCTATAGCGCATTATCTCCGACCATTAAACCCGGTCGTATCGTCTTATCTTAGATCTTGGTTCCAAAAAGACCCCTTTTTAGTAAGGCTCGGCTATTTATTTTTTTTTTTTTTTTGGCCGGTCCCTGAAACTTCTAGATGTCATGCAAAAGCCCAATGTAGTTAAAACAAGACTTTTACAATTTGACATCGTCCAAGAGACAGCGTCCAGGTTTCACTATTCAATTTACTCATTGAAAAGTAAATTTCAAACCTTTGGACGCAAGGACTGTGTTGAACCAGGGTCTTTTCATTGGACTTTTCCTACTCTATTCTTTATGCCTACTACGACTTTGTTTTTGGTAAAGTGAACATGAAGTTCACCAATCTACCTTGACGTTAGTTAATCGAGAACAGGAATGTTTCTGTGCTGCACGAATACTTTCTATGACATCATCATCGTATCATCACAGACCCAAAGAGTATTTTTTTACCGCTTTCGTCCCTCTTATCGCTACTTTAATTTCTGATAAAACTACACCTCGCAATTAATTTCTTTTGGAGATCTGACGATCAAGCATGCCCGACTTTTTTTTTTTTTTCAGAGTAGAAGAAAAATTAAGGCTAAGCATTATATTCCCCTTACTTTCGAGACTCTAAAAAGTGAATTAGGACCCCGCATTGGTCTTAATGGCGACTACTGACTCTGCGCTTTTACTCTGACATACGATCATTTGAATTACCCGATGACCACTTTCCGTTTGAAATTCATAGGTGACAAGGGTCTTCAAGGTTGTAGTAGACACAAGCATCTTGAATTTATTGCGCCAGTGAAGCTCCATTCATGTTTAGAAAGCCACGCCTTATAAATTTCATTTTGTTTTTCCCACAAACAGAGTTATGGTTTGATGGACTTTGTCAGCTCCAAAGAGTTCTCTCAATTTCCCTCTTACTAGAGTGATGCCCTTTTCTTGACTGTTTAGTAAAAACCATTTGAAGTTTTCCAATGTGAAGAGACCTTTTCAAGTTCAAAAACGTCACGCCTACATGAAAAATAGTCTGTGTTGTTTTTCTTACTTGAGTTCTTCTTTTTAACGTGTAAAGGTCTTGCTTCACTAGTTGGAGGGAGAAGAACTAAAGTTAGGTAAAGCAGATAAATAATACAAGTGTGGCTCATGAAAATTTACTTTTCAAAATCATTCAAGAAAGCGGCAAGAAAAACAATTAAGATTTTCGCATGCGATAAAGATCATATCAGTAGATATTTCTACTCAAAGCTAGTGCTTAAGTGCCATGATCTAGTAAATGCCTGATGGGGAAATTTCGCAGCTCGCAATAGAGCACTCCTTCTGAGTTTCTATGCACTCATGAATATCTTAATTCGGGGTGTCGGCAAATGTATTCCACCCAAAAGGCATTGTAATTCATATCGAGTTTTGCAAGCAAGGTTATTAAACTGAAGAAAAAAAAAAAGGAATAAAAAAAAAAAACATGTTTAATAGAGGTTACGCTCAAATCTCAAAATCCTTCTTTGAAACGCGAAAACCAACAATTTGAAAAAGCCTTCGCACATCATATGAAACACATAAGTAAGCAGCAAAAATCAATAACGACCACTCTCAACCCGAAAAGCCCAAATATTTAAAGCTTAGTCTTCAAATAAGCCGGTATCAATAAAAATCCATAATATTAATCAAAAATAATGATGGAATCACTCTTGCCATGTGCTGTGACCCCGGGTCTCCTGCACACAACCACACCACCAACAGGCTTGCGGCCGAGTGCTGAGATACGACTGCAGAGCCACCATAAAACCCAATCTAACATATTAGTGGATCTTTTCCTTTCCACACGCAACATCTTCCTTTACATACAAAAAACAATAAAATTGGTACAATCACAAAACAATCATCATGCAGTACGTCGGTAAGGTTGGCGGGTACGTTTACAACCAATGGAATTCGCTCAACCCAGCAACTCTTTCTGGGGCAATAGATATAATAGTGATTGAACATCTGGATGGTCTGCTTCACTGTTCGCCGTGGCACGTGCGGTTCGGTAAGTTCCGGATCATCAAGCCGCTGCAGAAAAAGATCGATTTGTACGTGAATGGCAACAAAACGGACTTGCCGATGAAACTTGGTGACGGAGGAGAGGCGTTTTTCGTGTTTGAAACAGATTCGACCGATTTGCTGCTGTCGCTTATGACCTCACCCGTGATAAGTGCACAGAGCTCACCGGAAATGAGCCCCATGGCAAATGGAGAAGAAGGTTCTGGAAGTCCAGAGGCGCTTGACTTGAACGAAAACAAGGGAACAGAAAAGGAAAAGGAAAAGGAAAAGAATACTGATTTAGACTTGGAACGGAAAAGCGAGCTTTCTTCAGCCGGCTCAGCGGCAGATTCGGCCGGCTCCGAACATTCAGGGGCACCACAAAAGCTTACGTTCGAGACGGTGAAGCGGATCACTCGGGACCTCAATATCCCATCGAAAATTGACGTGAATGGAGACGTCATCTTGGATATGGATGGGTATAAGCCCAACTCGCAGAAAAATATCGATCTGTCCGATAAATTGGTGCACGATATTTTCCTCAAAGAGATGCGGGCAGTGTTGGGCGGCAACGAGTGGCTTGGTCATCAGGCGAAAGATGATGATCTGGCCCAGATGCGTTTATTACAAAGCATAGTTAAGAAAGATGAGGATGGACTGATCCGCATTGTTTACGATGACGAGGAATATACCGATGCAGCCGATAATAACGAAACCATATCAGCCATGCCACTGGCGGACTTGACCATCCCTCTGGAACAAACACCAGTAAATCTGGCCCTGGTAGTCGATCACAGTGCAGACGAACCAAGCAAAACATACATAAAAACGTTGCGGTTGACACTGGAGCAATTGGCCAACCTCAATCTTCAATATGGACGCAACTCGTTGGTTTTCCGGCTGCCGCAAGGCGGGCTGCAAGTGGAAGCAGATCTCTACCTCTGGAAATCCACAGTACCAATTGTCATTTCCGATATTGACGGCACCATCACCAAATCCGATGCGCTTGGCCACGTACTTACGATGTTTGGGCGTGACTGGACACATCCGGGCGTGGCCAACTTGTTCCAGGATATTACTCGAAATGGATACAACATCATGTATTTGACTGCACGGTCTGTGGGACAAGCGGATACCACAAGACAATATCTTGACAGCATTCTACAAGACGGCGTGAAGCTTCCGAAGGGTCCTGTGATTTTGAGTCCGGACCGGACCATGGCGGCGTTGCGCCGAGAGATTATCTTGAAAAAACCCGAGGTTTTCAAAATGGCATGTCTTCGCGATATCAACAGTCTTTTCTTTCTGCCGCAGCTGGAGGCCATGGCCCAGGACCTTGAAGCTGATGAACGCACTCCCTTCTATGCCGGTTTCGGCAACAGAATCACCGATGCCATCAGTTACCGCAGTGTAAAAATCCCTTCACACAGGATCTTCACCATCAATCCAAATGGCGAAGTGCATATGGAGTTGTTGGAGTTGGCAGGCTACCGCTCGTCATACTTGCATATTGGCGAGTTGGTGGACCAGTTTTTCCCGCCTTTGAAACATATCAGTGACTTCTCTCATGGCTGGAATCAGGACCAGCTTGACCAATACATTCACAGCAAGGATCTGGGCTCTGCAGATGCAGAAACAAAATGTCCTGGCTCACCTCGTCTGCCCATGAGCCCAGGACTGCCCCGCAGTATGCACTCAGACGAAATGCTAATTCGGCCCGATGAGCGGTTTACAGACTTGAACTATTGGCGTGAGCCTCTCATCAACTTAAGCGATTTAAGTGATTCTGATGATCCAGATAACGATAATAACGACAAAAAAGATAACAGCGAGAACACAGATCTGCGCTCATCAAAATCACGCTCGTCTCCACCTCTGCCTAAACCAGCAGCGCTTTCGCCACCAGTTTCGCCTCGCTTACTCTCTGTCGCCTCAAACTTCGATCAAAACAAGACCCCAAAACAGGAGCGGCCAGTGTCTGCTTCCTTCACATCACCATTGAAAAATTTCATGATCAGGGGAGGAAACGCAACGGCTGCACCAAAGCCCATGAGCTCGCCGTTGCACTTCGGACAGGAGCATGGCCTGGGATCTGCGAGAAGCGTTACCGACGATGACATAGATGAGGATGACGATTATACCGATGATTATGATGATGACGAGGAAGACGATGATGATTATGAAGATGAAGAAGATGAAGAAGATGAAGAAGAGGATGAGGATGAGGATGAGGATGAGGATGAGGATGAGGACGAGGACGAGGATGAAGAAGAAGATAACGATGAAGAAGAACTCGATGAAGAAGAGGATAAAGAGGATGCACAATTGGAGCAGGAGGTCGATGACGAGGACTTGGACCTTGACGATGGATTGCCGCAAAAAAGTAAGAGCCTGCTGCCTTCAACTGAAAGTCCATTGGAGGACGAAGCGGAAGATTACAGAATCATGACGGCTAGCGACATGCTCAAGGGTTTAGACATATAAGTACTTCATAGTTATACGGGGTTATACTCTCTGGTATCGTTGGAGCTGCTGAGAGAAATTGGTTTTAGAATTGAGGCGGGATGAGTTGCTTTATTACCAACCTATTTTTTTATAATCCCAAAAAATGGGTCTTTGAATCTTGAGCCTTCCTTCAAAATTATATGCATGTTTTGGATACCTGGATATACCCCAGATTCCGCCATCAAACCACACACCAGGAAAAGTATTACTTGACAAATGAAGGATGAAGAAATAAATCAAGTCAATTCATATATATATATCTTCGATTTTCCATGTAAAAGCATAAGCTGTAGATCTGGCAGAACAAAATCGAGGCTCCTGCAGAGTAAGTCATCGGATCATCGTGCCCAGCTTTCCGAAGCTTTTCGAACCTATCAACATATTTCATTCTCCTAATTCTTTTCAAGAAAAAGATTCACAAATGTCAGAAGCCCCCAAACGGTTATATACTCCGTTGGGAGATAACACAAACGGAGACACTCTCATTGCCCCAGAAGACCGGGTCCCAGGAACCGTGGTGTTACGGGCACCCTCGGTGTGGTTCCTGCCTAAAGGCCCCGATCCCCGGAAATTGCCATGCTTGGATGTGATGATAAATCATGACTACGCCTCTTCTGCATTGATATCCACGGGCACAACCACGGATCTTATTAGTGAGAAGCTCGTAGACCAAATAGGTGCCAAGAAAATCCCGTTATCGTACCCCTGTGTATGTGACTTAATAACTCCAGCTGGAGTGCCCATCAAATATTTGGTGGACCTAAGGTTTGAGGCCAACGGCATCACTTTCCAAAGAAAATGTTATGTTTTCCCCGATTTGCGTGTGGAAATCATCTTCGGGGTCAAGTTTTTCTTGGACTACCCACCGCCGATAATTGATTTCGAAACTCGCAGTTTCAACGGCTTGCCCATGTATAATCCATGAGGAGACTTTCTTTTTTTTGAAAAGTGGCATTCTTGTAAATATTTTTAAGGTATGTTGCCAGGGATTTGGCGATTGATCAGTTCTTTAAGCGTATGGATATACATTTCACCGACCGTAGAATAACTTTTGTTACTTCACATCAGAGCTCTGAATTCATTGATTCAAGAGACGAGGCTGACCTTTTTTTTGTTATTTATATTTCGCTGTTTTTCACTTTCAAAATATCCTTAATTATCGTAACATGTTAATTTTCCAGGCATGTGTTGGAATCTTACGATATGTTCGTCTTTCGGTGATTGGCTTCTGATGGCCAACTCTTGCACCCAGGCTTCAAGTAACAAATGACCAACCTACCTTTATTAGAGGCTCTAATTCATTTCATCTACAGGGGTTTTCTTTTTTTTCAACATTTGCATAAACATTCTTCATTTGTTCTAGGCGTTGGCCCCTTTTAATTAAGGAGCTTGCCAATTTGAAGTCTTGTCGCAATTTCCTGTCATGACAACTTACTTTTCCCCTCAACAACCGAAATATTCAAATTAAATAGAAAAATTCAAAATACATACAAAATTTTCTTTTATCTTTGATTTTTATCATTCCTTCTTTTTTTTTTGCCCCTTATTCTCGGATAACTTCACGTGTGGGCCGAGCGGATAAGCCTCTTCCATTAGAGATCTGGGAGTGCACACAACCCCAAGTGTTCTCCCCCCCACACCGGTCGATGCAAGATCTAGCAAAATCCATCTCTAAATATATATTATAGAGATCTGCACGGGAGATTCCCAAAAACAGGGTTAATACATATTTTTTTCTCTTTAAAAACCTAAGAAAAAAAAATAAGTATAGACCTCAGTCATGACCAAACTGCGGCAGCGTTATGCCGTGGCATTCACGGTTTTTCTCATCATATTGACGTTTCTTTACTCGGAACTAAGGCACCATAACACTGGACTACATTTACCGTCATATACACAAAAACAAAAGCCAGATCTTGATTACGTTCTACAGTTCCCGGAAAGTTTCCCGCAAGACGTGAGAAAACGGGATTTGATCAAGAAAAACTCTGCTTTCAAAGCCCACGGAGTGCGCTACTCAAAACTTCTAAAATCGGGTAAAAAACCACTGTTTTGGAAAATATGGGACCGCCAGAAATGGTCGGAACTGATGCTACGTATTTACGGCGCGGTCCCGGAGATAGAGCTTGATTTGGCGCGTTGCAACCAGATTCTAGCGGCCAATACTACGGTTTCCGTGACGCCGAAAAAAAACTTGAATACAGATTTGGCTGAAGTGATTCGGCGTGTAATCGGGGAGATCGACCGTGGACATGACGCCTATTTGCGCGAGTTTAAACACTATCTTGATCCGCAAATCCGGCTCCAGGCGAAATTGGGAGTGGTGGAGAAACACTGGTTTTCTATGGCTGGGTCTTCTGTTTACTTAAAACAATATGGATATCATATGATGGTTTCACGGTTGGCGTATAGCCCCGATGGTCTGCGAAATAACCCACAATTTTCGTTTGTATATGCACAATTATACGATATAGAGTGGAACGAGGTGAAAAACGTGGGGCTAGTGGTCCCCACTAACAAGAATGATGGAGACCGGGATTTCACCGTAAAGGGTCAGCACTATACAATAGCCCATTATCCGGGGATCTTGCACGTGCCATTTTTCCATGACTACGCTCAACCAAAAAGAAAGTACCTTGGCCCTGAAGATGCACGAGTAGTATTAGTGCAAAATGAAGCAGGACATGAGGAGCCGCTTTTGATTTTTAATGCAGAACACCAAAAACTGATATTGGTGGATGATGATGAGGACGCGTATCTTCTCAAACAAAAAACGTACTTCCGCTCGATGTGGGTATCGTGGCCTTGGCAGTTCCAAAAGGGAAAACAGGAAGTGGAAGATGTTGAAGACCCGCAGTTTAGTACCAAAACGTATAACCGTATCAAGGAGCTCGAAATCAAGAACACGCCGCGCCAGAAAACCCAGAAAAACTGGACGCCGTTTTTCAGTGATAGTGCACGGGCCCAGATTGGGTATGATAAACACCTTTACTTTGTTTATAGATGGGCACACCTTCACATTTTGAAATGTGACATCACTAGCGACCGGGGCAAATGTGGGTTTGCCTATACGGTCGATGCAAAAATGAAAGTGACATCGCAAATTGGCCCACTTCGAGGCGGCACACCTTTGATCAACCTCAATAATGCGATTAATGAAAATCCTCACCTTGCACTTGCACAATATATGCCGCCTAATCGTGAAGTCTGGCTTGGATTTGCACGTGCTCATCTTTACAAATGTGGATGCGGAAAAGATTTTTACCGCCCTAATCTTGTCGTACTTGTGAAAGATACAAAAGTCGAGAACGACAAGTTTGAGGATACGTTTCGATTATCGCATATCTCATCTTTCACTCCGTTAGAAATCGACGTGATTCCTTGGAACCCCATGCGGCCACTCAATGTTTGTGAAGGCACAAATGCGGTTATTCCCAATGGGATTTCCGAATGGAATGTGCTCAGTATCAAGAACTATGGTAATCGCTGGCACGCACGTGACTCACTCTCGCTTACATTTTCCGTTTCCGATTGCACAGTTGATGTTGTCCACATCCGTGGCCTTCTCAGCACGCTTTTAAACTTACGCGATAATACACTATTGTTACCGCCGCCATCTATAGATACAAAGGAAAGGGATATGGCACTTGAAAATATAGAAAAAGCAAGGGCAAGTCCACCCAGCAACGATAACATTGCATGTGCCATGGAAGAATCGGCTAAATTCTGCAATTTTTACGGTAAAAATGTGGCATACCGTCAAGCCATTGCAGAAATTTATGAAGAAGATCAAATCTTCTACACTTACGACGAGCAGTTGGAGTTATATAGACTGTTGGTCCAGCAGATTGAGGCGAAAAAGTACGGCGATGAGCTACTCAAATAGAATAGTTCCTATTGGTTTTTGGACAAACTAGTGGTATGTATGTATATAAACAATATTTTTTTTTTTCACACCTCCTGAAGCTTTCGCTGAAAGTATCTTAATTGTATCTTCAACATTTAGTTAATTAAAGCTTGAAAATACACGCAACTATGTGCAGGGGATCCAAACAATAGAAAAAAAAATGAGCAAAGGAAATTCTAGGTGACTACAATTGCGAGAATTCAGACGCTGCTGCAATCATTTTGTTTTAACGATTTGGAAACATGATAAGGTGAATGGAGAAAAAATAAAAAGAAAACTCCGTTACGGGGAGTTGAACCCCGGTCTCGACGGTGAGAGCGTCGTGTGCTAACCGTTACACCATAACGGATTTTTATATCCTTGAAATATCTAGAAAAGCTACACCATACCACTAGATTGACAAATATTTTTATCATGTTTTTCTCTCTCTCTTCTGATTTTGGGCGAAATTCCCAAAGCCTAATGATTTGCTTGTGTATTCGATCTTTTTAGAAGCTAATTTACGCCTCTGTATGTATTCAAGGGTTGGTTAGAGGTTGTTTTCTCTTCTTTTTGAGGTTCTAGGGGAGCGATGGTCCATATAATCTGTCTCTTCATTCTTTTCATCAAAAAAGACAAGAAAACAAAAAAAAAAAAATAGCAAACTTTACTCAGGAAGAATCTTTCGTGGATCCAATCATGGATCCAATCTGGTTCGCCAGTCGGTATGTATTTGGGAGCTGGTTAGAGGTTTTTTTCTATAGTTTATAGTTTTTAGAGAGTGATGGTTATTACCACTTCTCTCTTCCTTTAATCAGATGTGTCAGTCAAAAAAAAAAAAAAAAAAAAAAAAAAAAAAAAAAAAAAAAAAAAAAAAAAAAAAAAAAAAAAAAAAAAAGAAAAAAAAGTGGAGGGAAACGATACAAAAAGACTAGCTATTCATCTTTCTTTTTTTTCTTTTTGGGTGATGCCAACTAAGCAGATGTAAATTTGAGATTTTCACTGAATTTTCAATGCTTTAATCATCTACATTTGCATACCTGTTACAATAGAAGAAAAGGGGTATAAAGGATTTTTAATCACGATGCGACCCAGATTTCATCACTTCCAATGAGAGCGTAAGTACATGCTACTTCAAAAATCCACATGAATTTCACCTGAGCGTTTCAATTTGAAATGAACAATTCTAATTTTTTTTTCAAAAAAAAGTCGTAAATAATCAAGGAATAGTTTTTCATAAAGCCCTATATCTTAGGGTAGCTAAGAGAGACAGGGTATATCCGCACTGAAAATTGTAGCAAGATTTACGATAACAGCCTTTCGCATTTATCGGGTAGCAAGGCGTCGTGAACGGCTGGTCGCGTACTGGGGCTCGTGCTTGCATGACGTAGTGTACACAAGAAACACAGGCCACAGAAAAGTCACCATGCGTTATGTAATGAAAAGTAGCGCGCTTAAGGAGTGAGCGATTTGATTGAAGAAGACTAGCCGCTTTCTGCTGCAAGTGAGTTTGGAAGCACTTTCTCAGTTCCAAATTTGAGTCCAATTAAATTTAAAGGTTATGACCAGAATTTTTTTCTTTGAAAATTATGAAGTTTTGTAATACTCCGGTTCTAAAAATTAAATAAAAAAAATAAAAGAAGAAAACAACACCGAAAACAACAAAACCAAACGCTTCTGGACTTTGGTGTTTTGCGCTTTTGTTGCTTTGAGAATGAGTAGGGGCCGGTTTCCAGTTTGCTCCCTTTTAAAACTGAGAAAACATTTCTGCAGTGCGCATGACGTTTTTATATTTTATTTTATTATTTTTATGTATCTCCGCGTCACAGCGGAGATGATTCTCCGTTTGGAATTGCTAAATCCGTTTTTATGCCTTTAGCTAGGTAGCTTTTTTTTCAAAAGTCTTGAATGAACGGTATATTGAACGTTAGAAATTTGCGTGCTGCTTAGGACAAAAATTAAACACTCCCTCAACAAGGTAGGGTATTTCTTAAACATCAAAAATGTAGTGCTACAGAATGTCAATTTATTGAAGAGCTCTTGAGTTGATGGTTATGATCCCTGAGTTTAGTAAAAGAAAAACGCAGAACTCTGATTTCGAAATTGTTGGCGATGAAGTCATCTTAATGGGTCAGTTCTCAAATTATATCCCAATGAAGGCTTTGAGCAGGCACATAATAAAGGTGACTTTTCCATCTGAGGTCAAGTGAAAGATTTAAAACTTTTCTTGTTTATCAATAGATTCACCGGCCGAAATCCATTTACAGAGAGGATCTTTGCCTGGTGAGGGAACTCAAGATTGTCGAGCTTCGTATTCAAAACATACTTAAACAATGGTAGATTTGGGCCTTGAGGAATTCGATTTAGCTGGTATTACAGCAGATCAAGTGCTTGATATGTTGCATCTTGAACCTGGTGAGCCTACCCAATTCGATACGTCTTTAGAAGCCAGCTTAACCGACTCCGATCAAAACCTTGATTTTTTTCATACTAAACCCAAAATCTTGTCGGATGATTGCTTCATATACCCGAATAATCTATCTTATTTGGGATCAGAAGCAAGAGATTTTATGGAAACAGAACACGATGGAAAACTGGAAAATATCCAAGTAGTCGCGTATGATTTAATTCCTTCGGCTCAAAATACAGAAGTTCAAAAAGAAGAGATTTACCAACAAGATCAAGAACAATGTTTTATCCCCACACATCAACTCCCATGGATAACTGAGAAAGATCTTGATACATCAAGGGATCAAAAATGGTCAGAAGACGATCCTTTTTCTCACAATAATTCCAAAACCAATTTAACTGACGAAAATCCGACTTCAGAATACGAAGCAACAAGTTGGTCAGAAATTTTGGTCACAAAACTGAAGCTAAGTGCACAAGATATCTTGGAAACTTGTTATGAGCTCATTCCGGCAATTAAGAAAGTCACTTCTCAAAACTATGGAGAATTTTTGGTCGGAGTTTTACGAGGAATTTCTGATGAGTTAACGCTAGAAGAACTCTACACATTACTTTACCCACAAATTAGGCCCGAAGCATTTGGTAGAGCTTGTGAGTTTGACATACAACATTTTGTTTGCAAACTAACCGGACTGAAAGCTCTTAAACTTTGCTCTTTTATTGTTGAGGCATTCAAATCATCGCACATGAGTACCAGTTACAGCGAACCAGAGTCAATGAAAACTATATTGCTTGCGCCTGTGAATTGCACGGATTTTAAGCGCACTTTTCTTGCGATAAAAGTCCTTTTTGACTCTTTCAAAACAGTGGATAGTCTGCTGACGAGTGAAAATGCTATCTCGCGCAAAGTAGTCTATAAAGTTTACTCCGAAGTTTCAAGGAAGTTGGCTGCAAAATTTAAAACACCGATCAAAGGAAGCAACATGCAAAAAACAAGTACAGTAATGGGAATTCCTCAATTCGGTAAACTCACCAAGTTGGTTTTTCCAAACTTGAAGATACGTCGATTAGGGAAACGGGGTCACAATGAATCCTACTATTTGGGTTTGGAATGTAATAGATCCATTATTGGTGAGGATATGATTCTCAAACTTGGCTTGGGCACTCCCATAAAAGCCCGTCGATCGAAAACTTATCACATGTCAAATAAAGGTGAGAAAAAGACAAGAAAACACGGCACAGATCTGAAATATTTTTTCGACGAGTCT